>JZKD02S0064304.1:327515-344573 GCA_000966675.3 Picea glauca
GTTGGGGCCCCACAAAGTCTTAACGAACATGTTGGATAAGATAAAACCTCTCGCTGGTCACACTCGTAAATTCACCAAAGACGTCTCATATTTTATACAGAATATAAAATCCCCAAAAGTAAAGGAGGTGGATATCTTGGTTAGTTTTGATGTTGTGTCTCTTTACACAAAGATTCTGGTAAATGATGCCATAAATGTAGTAAGAAGACTCACAAAAAATGAAAAACCAAACCTGATGGAAGTGTGCCTAAAATCTACATATATCAGTTTATGTGGTAACATATATGAACAAACAAATGGTGTTACTATGGCATCCCTACTCTCTCCAATTGTGGAAAACATTTTCATGGAATACTTTGAGGAAATGGCCATCAACAGTTCTCCATGGAAGCAAAAACACTGGAGACGGTATGTTGATGACACCAACTTCATTTGGCCACATGGAAAAGACAAATTGGAGGATTTCCTAAGACACATGAACAATCAATCAGAAAATATCAAATTCACTATGGAAATGGAAAATGACAAAACAATTCTCTTCTTGGATGTCCTTCTCACCAAGGAAAATGATGGAACACTTGCACATCAAGTATACCAGAAAAATACACACACGAATAAATATATTCAGACAAACTCCCATCATCACCCAACTTAGAATATTGGTGTTATAAATACATTGGCAATCAAAGCCAAACGATTATCTGATGCAACACATTTGGATTGTGAATTAGAACATCTTGTTAAAGTCTTCAAAAACAATGGCTACACTGAAATGATAATCAGGAAAGCCATACAGAAACACCAAACAAATAGGAAGATAGAGGGAAGAGGTGAAGACATTTTCAAATCTATAAAACTACCCTATATTCAGGGGACAATTGATAGGATAGCCAATATCTTATGTAAAAAACAAATAAGAGTTGCGTTCTCACCCCTAAACACTTTGCAAAGAATGCTTGTTTGTGAAAAAGATCAAACAAACCCTATGAAGAATAAAGGTGTCTATTATATCCCATGTGACTCTAGAAAGGTATATTTTGGTGAGACTAGTCTCTCTGTCCAAACAAGGCTAAAAGAACATAACGTTGACATCATATATGGATGAGCAAAGAAATCCGCACTCGCAGAGCACTCCATAGATTCTAAACATCACATCTACCTTGAAAATGAGGAAGTCATTGTCAATATTGATCATTACATGAAAAGATGGGTTAGAGAAGCTATAGAAATTGAAAAACACTCATATAATATTAATCATGATGATGGATGGAAATTAAGTAAGTCTTGGGCAACCATTATAAACTAGATTAAAAATTTCCATTCATTAAAAAACAATTTCTCACCTTAATAAATCTGAAACACAGATTTCTTTTTAGGGTGAAAAAAGCCATTATTAATTAATGGCTTAGGGTTTGGAATCCACACAAAACTTGTTTGTATCTCCTCCTAATTATGGGTTGCGGTACTTAGCCTGAAACCTCGAATGGAAAACTATGAACGTAGGGTTTCCAAACAAATGAAAAATGTCTACCTTTGACAGCACCAACGAAAATATGCTAACATTCTCAAAGGATCCATCAACAATGAAAGCAACAATAATAGAGGAAATGATGATTAGTAGAAATCGGATTCTTCTCCGAAGAACAAAAAGAGTGATTTTAGAAGAGCTCTTCCACCAAGAAGACTTTTCACAACCCAGTACCAAACTCTGTTTCTTGGGTATTGTTTTTCTTGCAACAATTTTGGTCATAAAGCAATAGATTGTAGAGCTTATGAAATAAGTGATCATGTGAGAGATAGAAATAAAGGTTCTTATGAAACCACAAAGATGATTATGTGAGCAACAAAACAAGAAGTTCTCATGGGTTTGTTGATAGAAACTACAATTCTTTTTCTCCCCTACTTGTTTACAATCTTGAAGTCTATAAGTGCAATAACTATGGGAACATAGTACATGACTATAGAATCAACTTAATAAAGTATCCTAAAAAAAATAGGGAAGAAGATGCTCTTACAAAGAATATAGAAGAATACACAAAGATGTGGAAAAGGAAGCAAGAAGAACCAAATAAGGAAGAATGTGGACTTGCATGCTCAAGACAAAGGAAGCCAATGGTACATTTATAATGGATGTTCAAAACACATGATAGGGGATCAAAACAAATTTCTCATCCTAAAGAAAGAAAAAGGAGGCAGTGTTACCTTTAAGGATAATGCTTCTGCAACGATATAAGTTGGAAAAGGTATTGTTAGTATTGATAATTGAAAGATTAAAACAAAAAATGTCTTGTATGTTAAGGGTTAAAACACAATATTCTAAGTGTCAGTCAAATATGTGATCAATTTTACAACCTTACATTTCATTCTAAAGGATGTGAGATAAGGAAAGCATGTTTAGGATGATTAGTAGCAAATGCAAACAAACCCCGAGCAATGTATACATTCTTGATGAAGTAAAAGGAGAAAATTGTTGTATGGGAGTGATATCCCTCTCATCTCATTAGTAAAAGGAAGAACAAGATCAGAGGGATCATCCCTTTGCCATTGATATAAAAGGGGGAGAAGTTGCAAACAAAGTAAGAATTGTAGACACAAGGAAAGTTGTATAAAGGGGGAGTATCATAATTAAATAAGGGTTTCTATCAATGAAAAAGGGGGAGATTGTTAGAAATAGTGTTTTCATTGATGTCAAAAAAAAGGGGAGGCTACAAATGTCCAATATAAAGATGGCAGGATGGAGATTGTTGGAAATATTATTTTTGTATTTTTTATGCTCAGTTTGGATAACCTGTATTTGTTGACATTTTTACTCTACATACTTTTCTCAAATGGGTGCATAGGTTATATGGTTGGAAATCATATTCCGAGCCTTTTTTAACAGTATATGTAAATCCCTATAAATCCTTAGAAATGAGGAGATATGAATTTTTCTATCATACAACCGAGCTAAAAGGTTGAGGTTGGCCTAGCCAGTCTTTACAAGTTGGCCCTAAAAGTGAGCACATAAACACTATAAATATAGGATAGATGTGCACATTTGAAGTGCATACAAGAAATAATATCAAGTCTGAGGTGTGCAAGGGGATCTAGGGAGTCCTTTTGGGGACCAAAGGTGTGCAAGAGGATTTTTCTTGGAGTTTTAAGGGTGCACTATGAAGGATTGGGGTCTATGGTGTTGAAAAGTGTGTTGTTTTTAGGTTTTGATGCTGTAATATGGAATTATCTTCTATGAATGATGTTATGAGGTTTGTTAGGGAAAGGCTAAATCTGACTAGGGTTTGAAGCTATCTTTAGGGTATGAAGCACAAAGAGGCACTGAAGCATGAAATTTAATGGTATGATGATAATGCGAAATACATGAAGTATGAATCATGCAATTCAAGTCAGATGTACTATGTATGAAGATCTTATATTGATACCTATGTGTATCATGAATTGATTTTACATGCATTTACTATTTAAATTTAATGAATGATTTATGAATGGTTAAATAAACTAAAGAGTATATTATTCTGATTTCCTCCCATCTTAGTATAATCATAAATTCAACTAGTCCCATCTGTGCCAATAACCACATGTCCAGACTGCATTGTCCCATTACTTCACCACTCAGCTATGTTGATGTGCCTACCTCTCTATTATTTCAAATGGTTAGCTTTCACCCTCAACCATGTTGCCCAAAGCAAGAGAAACACCCATGACCAAGAAATTTCTTCATGCTATAATATGCATGTCTGCACAATCCTCCAAACCAATGCAAGTCCTCAACTCACCTCCTTTTTTCGAGTCATCTCTCCACAACTCAAAATATGTGATGATTGTGGCCAACACACTCAAAATTATATAATGTCCCAACAAACTGTCCAAAGTTCTCCAAGTAGAATTATTCACCCCCAAAGAACTTCCATTCCTTGGGAACATTTGCACCAATACTTTTTACAACCTCAACCAATGACTCTTCTGGATCTCTAAGTCATCACACAATCACCCACAAGTAACCAAGATATACTCTGCCTCATCCAATGTCCCATACCAAAGGAGAGAACACCACCCAAGTCACTTGGTCTATGTTCTTCCCATTCAAGTTGAATACCAACAATTCTTGGTCGAATTCTTTGTTGACTCCATCTCCTAGAATGAAACTTTCTTTCACCTCTGCAAGTGTCTCCACTCTGCCACTGTCATCGCAACTGTCAAGTCATCGCATCACCCAAAAAATCCAGCTAAGGCACCAATGCACCAAGCTAACTCATCCAATAGTTATGCAACTCCTCAAGTCACCTCCATAGCTGCACCCAAATATTCCTAGGTCCACCACTAGACTCGTCCAATCAGGTCACCCCAAGCTCTCTGTACATTCACCCAAATCAAGGCATCTCAAACTGCTACATGACTTCTTCAAATATGCACCACTTGAGTCACCCTCAAGTCTATTATTTTTCACCTTGAAAATGGATTATAGTTGAACCACCAGGTCATGTGACTTCCCTTCAAAGAACTCACCGCAAGTCTTAGAAAATGTAAGAACTCAAAACCAACGATACCTTTCCAACGACATTCTTAGTTGCACCCATGGTTTAAGTTTGTTGTCCTTGAACTTCACTTGCCTAAGCCACCGACTGTCTGCATGGATTCCTCAATCATCGTTTGTAGCCACAGAAACCTTAATAGCACCTTTGTTGAGATACAAGGGTGACTTTCTCTACATCGTATCAAGTTGTCCAAATCACTCAAGTGCTTCAACTCATCACATGGCCACCTGCCCTATCCCAAATTTTCACAAAGGCGCATCCACTTCATCGCAACCTAGGACTGCTCCACTTTACGATCACTTATACAATCACCCTCTGTGATGTCCTCTACGATCACTACTGTGATCAACCTCTGCAAGCACTTCTACGATCTTTATTGTAATCACCTTTGCGACCACTTTTGTGGTCAATCCTATGATCATATATGTGACAAGTCCTATCATCATTCACCTTTCATAAGTTCTTCGTTTCACCACAAACTCTACTTTTGGTATATACATCGAGTGTTCCCAAATCAATATTTCACTGCATTGTCAACCAAAACCTTTAATGTAAGTCTGATGCAACGTCTTTGGGATGAACCAGTTTGATCGACTAAACTATTCACCAAGTTTGTGAATGTTCCCATTGAATTGTCTTTGTGACGAATTGTGAGACCAACTGCAGTGCACCCCAACACCACCGTTCTGACTACAGTAGTGGTGAATAGCCAAATCTTCTCTAACACCATCTATCGCCCAGATAGTGGTGAGGAGCTAGCCAAGCTGTTCACCAAAATCAACTTTGATACCATTTGTCACAAAGGCGATAATGGTGAATAGATCACCAAATTGTCTATCAAATCAACTCTCCATAGTTTGATTTTATGTGCAATTTGTCACATGCCCAAACACCATCTATCAGGTCCCCACAAGATGCCTTCCTGAATCTTGCAATCGTGAACCTCTTCAGGGTGTGAAACACTGCAAAAAGTTGACCAAATCGTCCACTAAATCAACTCTGCACGGTCTATCTATCAAATGTCACATGCTCAGATACCATCTGTCACCTCCCCACAAGATGTATTCATGAATCTTGTAATCGTGCACCTCTTGAGGGCATGCAACACTACTACGATTCTCACTTGGTTGTTTGGAAAAACTAAGGATACTTCATCTAGACTACGCCTCTTCACCTAGATCATACCCATACTTCGTTCAAGGCTATGCGCAAGTAACACTCCTACTCTAGTGCAACTCATTTGTATACATAGACAATTTGTTAACAAATTAACACTTAGTCATTTAATCATACATCCATGAACATGCAAAACAAAGAGAATACCTGTGAAACAAACAAGGGACACAGAGATATAGTACAAGCGACACAAGTCTTATTATTGCAAAACAATTACAATCTGAGCTTTACCGACTCGGTTTACGACTTGGGCAAAGTCGCACGACTCACTTCACCTCACTAAGACACTCATACATAGATTTGTCACACCTTTCACAACAACTTTCACAACTCTTGTGGTGTTCCCTAGACGTGTTCCAACCATAGAGCCACCATCTCTTCTTTGTCACAAGACTTCACACAAACTTATGGTTCTATCTCATAGCATGTATCACCCAGACCTATGATAAGAATTCCCCAACTCCAAAGTCAGTTTGTTTACTGCTAGACTCAATCCAAAGAAGGCTCTCCCAACTCTATCCTAGAATCACCTCAACACAGCAAAATTCCTCCCATGTCGAGCTACTTGGCTCCTTGAGGGAGCTCACCCCTCCTTGTTTGAATATGCATCAAAACCTCAATGTTGATCTTGCTCTCTTCACTCTTGTCTTCTTGGTTGTGCACCCTTGTTCTTTTATATGGACTCTAAACGTCACCTCCACGAATCGTCATGTCCTTTGGGTGTGGTGTGCCCCTTCGTCGACCAACGTGTCTGAACGAGCCCATGCACCCCTTCGGAGACCTGCGCCTAAATCAACCCATGCGCTCGTCAACCTTCGTGTCTCTTGAGACAAACACACCTATGTGCTCGTCAACCTCTGTGTCCCTTGGGGCCAACGCCCCTACCTTGGGTGCACTCCTCATGTTAATGTGCCCCAACCTCTTTGTTGTGCCCAACCTTGTGCTTCGCCTCGTGCTTGGGCAAGTTCCTTGGCATGTCCACACGCCCAATGCACTTACTTGCCCAACTAGCATGACTCTTGGGTGTGCCCACTTTCCCAACTACTACGACTCTTTGGTGCCAAAGCAACCCCAAATTCCATCTTCTTGAAGACTTCGGCGAGGGTGCCCTCGCCTTTCTAACCTAAGACCTTACAAAGGTCTTAACGAACATCTAGGCCAAGATAAAACCTGAGTAAAATTGAAAACACATTCCTCTGATGTACAGAATAACATGGACAGTATGTACCATCTTGCCAAAATAATATACAAGAGATTCTTCCGATCAGATTTAGAAAAATAAGTGGACAAGTATGTATCCTCAAGCCAAATTTGCATGAAGTGCAATAATGGTTCGCACAATATTTGATAGTATTCTTTTGGCCTCACATATTAAACGTAGCAGCAAAGTTTAATGGTATCCTATCAAAATTTGTACGTAACCATCTATAGCGACTGCCATGAGTGCTACTCATATCTTTCATATTTGGTACGAACGCAGTAGCGTGTTAGTGAGTATCTAAGACTGAAGAAGAGGTATGGAGGGAAAGACTCGAGCAACTCAAGCACGTTCACCGATTTATAGAAATTACATCCATAATAGGGAAGCCGTTCATCGTACTGGTTGGCCTCCAACAAGACGGAGTTGTCCACTTGAATTTCATGCTTTATTTGAATTGATATTCAACTGCAAGAAAGCATGATAACAATGACAAATGGATAGACCAAACATTCAATTATGTAAGCACATGACGAGCACAATAACCGATACGAATAAACAAATGGATAGAATTTCAGAAGAGGTCAAATGAATAAGATCAACGTTAGATATAAATAGCCAACAAGGACCTCCAAGATCCATAATCTCTCTGCCACTACCACTACCACTATGGACGTCATCTCTTGAAACTCCTTACATATTCCCATGAAGTGATCTCCTTGCACTTAAGTACCATTGGAGAGTGGCATTATGCATTTAGTAGTTTGAAACTCCACCATCCTCACATCATGTGTGGTCCCACATACATCACAAAGTAACCAATGCTACTTTGCATTCTCCTCACATCATCCAAAGAGGAGAGGTAGGCACAATGGAAAGTATCTTTGTGTATTTTCCTTATCTAAATAGTTTTGTCTGGGTATTAGAATGAACCCATAAGGTCTTAGTTCCTTTACTTAAGTGCATGAATTTATTGGACTTTTTTTTATTTTTTCAATGAAATCCAAGGTCTAAATAACTCGCTTATGTTATGAAAATATAGATGTGGATTTATTTGGAAAAAATAACTTCATGGAGGCCTAAGCTTGACAATTGATGCAATGCATTGGCTAGGTTAAAAAAGAACAGGAACATGATTTTACTTCACTAAAACATGTTCACGTTTTTTACTCCATGAATTTTTTTATTATATAAGGAACACATCCAATCTCCTACTACTTGGAGAGCACAGACAACTATTTAAGACCCCATCTATCCACTCCTTATGTAAAATTGATTTGTAAGCTACCATCAAATATGTGATTGAATATCGCCCATGCTTATTGCACAGGGGGTTCACTCAATGACCATATGGCATAACACGTATGTTCATGGGGTATTAAAGAGCACCCTTAATTTTTTCTTTACCTCTAAAATTCAAGTGTTAATAACCCTTCCCAACACATGTTTAAGATAAAAATAACCCCCTATTTTGTTCTTTTTCTATCTAAATCTCGAAAATCTATATTATATAAAATTTGTAGCTAGGTTAAACAACAAAATTACATATTAATATTGTCCAGAATTTCTAAACAAAATAGGAAGCTCCTTATATTCAAAAAGTGGAGCTTACATATATCTTTATATAAACACGTGATATTTTAATAACTTTGAAAAGAATTAAAACTTAGTGAAAAAAGTGATGGATATTAGCTTCTTCCAATCCAACATCGAAGGGAATAGAGTCCTAATTTCCAAGTTCCATATCTTSTATCAAGTGCTTGAYTATATCTTTCTTCTTAAAATCCACTTTAGTAGAATTGATTGACATCCTTTGTTTAAAGAACCTTGATTAAGTTCCTTCTCTCAATTTTACAACTATGTTTCTCAGTATATTGTTGAACAAGTGTACTCATGATTGAGGAAATTTATGAGGTGCATTGGTTCTCGTTTTCGTGGACCTTCGAGGTTTCCAATAATAGGGAAGTCCTATAGCACTAAATAGATCCTTCGTGGATTCAAAGAACTCTTAAATTTTTTCAATTCCCTATAATCTATAAAGGAAACACATAGGTAGTGGCACTAATCCAGAGCCAAATTCCACCTAGAGAACACCTGAAATAGAGAAACAACCCCACAATTCCACAAACTAAGCAACACTGCCATGACTCTGTGTGATCTATTATTCTTGATGGTTGATAAACTCACTAATCCTAGGCATGACAGTCCCGAGAGGCCTAACCCACAAGAAGGGAAACCCACAACGCTAGAATATAGATCCGCACTATGATTGAAGCCCCCAAAGCCAAGGTGACGGGAACCAAATTATAACTATGAGAGCATAAGTTATATAAAACCCAATGCATAGAAAGAATCTAGGAACTAGAGTTGGTATGAGAACATGCGTAGGGAATTCCTAGAAAAAAAATCCACCAAATCGTAATTCCAAAAGACCATGCAAAGGATGGTTGTGTTTTTTAATAGGCGGTTGACAAAAAAATGGTCAGCTCCCAATTAACGTGCTTCACATTCCCTTTCAAAATTCCAATATCCCACCTCTACTAAGATAACTCTCAACCAGTGGTTCAAGTGAATTCTCTTCCATAAGTTCAAGCATGTGAAGGGGGATGTGTTGATCTTATCGAATTTAATCTCTTTTCTATGGGACAAAGGATAGGGGATGTATGCCATATGTTGATTTAAGGTAGTGGTACATTCCCTTGAGTGCATGGATATACCATTTTGGAATGACTTGGTGACTTGTGCTTTTGTTGATCCCTAGAATTCTCATTTTCAAAGTGGTGGCCTCAATGGTGAGAGAGTTTCCTTGGAAATTATGATCCCTCAATATTGATAGAACATAATCTTTTGAAAGAAACACACCTCCTTTTGAGAGTGAGTGAGGATAGATGCTAATTTATTATTAGCTGGGATAGATTTCAAAGATATCAATTTGATGATTGTTCTTGAATCTCTTATGAAAATCAAAGATTTGATTATGGAATCAATAACAATAGAAAAACCCTAAAAGAAGGGATGTTCCATGGCTTTGTTCTTAGTGGAATTCCCTAAATCCCATGCAAAAGTTGTTTCAAGTTTTCCTCTAGGATAAAGAACAATCTCTGCCACACCTTCCACCCCTAAATAGTTCCCTATTTTCTTTTTTGTAAAATTCATAGGAAAAATTCTATTATATTTCTAAAATATCATACAAAACAAAACATCTTACTGCTAGCCTGCCACTCAGGAAACCAGACCAGCATCAGAAGTAGGTAGCATCCAGCCAAAAATATTGTTTATAACAAGTCCATAAAAAATCAAAAATAGTTTTAATACTATGACTATAGATATCATACCTATAGCTATTGCTTACTGTCATTTCAAAAAGAAAAACTAGGGAACAAACTTCATGGGGTCGAGGGCCCCTCGCCTGAGGTATGAGGGGGAGTCGGATGAGCTTCATGGTGCCCCGGAGGGTGAGATGGATGACCCACTTCTTGTGGGAGGTGAGCGAGGAGCTCTCAAACCATCAGGGGGAGGCTGTCGAGATGAATTTGGACCGTATTTTGTGATTCCTCTCTGGTTTGGAGCATTTGGACCAAAAGCATCTTAAGGTGCCAGTATAGTTTGACTGTCCACCAATAGTGAGTATCCCTACCTCTGGTGTGGCCTACATCTGGAACCCAATTCAAAGTGGTCTCGGCTACATCTGAGTCTGTAGTCATCTCACATTCCTCGCTGACAGTTTCTTCCGCTTCCACTAGAGCTCTCTGGAAACATTGGGGGGTGTTCGTAGTGAAGTTCCTAGTGGTGTTGAAAGCCTCCTATTGGACCCGAGATTTTGGAATTCCCTTCTCCTTATGCCTCGAAGAGGAATATCTTGGGAGACTGGAGCCTCGTCTATAGCTGGGGAATATCCATGCCTAGGGGAAATGGTGTCTCTGATAAGATCTCAAATTGAAGAATGGTACCAAATTGAGAGAGGATTTCTTGGAGATCCCTCATTGTCTATGAAGGAGGATTGGAAGGTATGATCCAGGATCTCAAGCTACAATGTCGGCATGAAACATTCACTAAGTGTCACGTTCCTACACTGAATAGAGTGGCTCATCATCTGGTAGTTTAACATAGGGGCGAGGGAGTATCTAGGTGTCCTAAGGACTCCCAATTACTTGGATTTATTTTGTATTTTCCTATTCCTTGTTGGCTCTACCTCGATCTTCCTCCCAAATCATTTTCCTCATGGGAGAGCCTCAAATCGTTGCTTTGATCTTCCTCGAGACTTGTCTATGTCCTTAAATTCCTTAACTATTGTTTATGGGTGCCAGCATAGGATTCCCTGATTCCTTTGTTATCTGGAATTCAGATGTCCTTGACACGTTTCCCTCGGTTCTGGTATGTGTCCTTTGTAGTTAGATTTCCCCCATGTTAAATGATGTTGGGGCCATCTCAGGGCACAGTATTTTCAGTTGCAATCTTTATGAATAGATGGCAGTTAGAGACCGTCCGACATCTAGAGGAATTTGTGGGTGTCTATATGTTTTCACGCTGGAGAGGAAGGATGGTAGGCAAGGTCATTAAATATCTTTCCATTGGTCTCGGGGATCCCACCTCCAAATTTATCTAGCCTTTTCTCTACTTCCAAGAGGGGATGCACATTTCTCGCTGGTATGAGCCTGGTGGCACCATCTCCTCCTTTTCCCGTGAGCTCAGCTATCTTCCAGTTCAGAGGATCGCTTTGGTGGCAGGTATAGAATAGGATATTCGACACGTCATCCTCCTCCTCCAAGATTTCTCCCTCTTGAAAGGTCCAATCTTGTCTATCCCTTATTTGGCTTTTGCCCAATTTGTTTGTCTCGTGAATCGTCTCTTCCGCAGGGTTGTGTCATTTGATACTACGCCTTCTGCCTTCCTAAGGGATGTGGCTCTAGTTTGAGCAATCCTTTGACTCAATCTCTAGGAAGAAAAGATCTTGTCTAACTATTGAGTCACAGGATTGAGCAAGATCCTCCCCCACAAAAAGTGATCAGGCTTTGTCCCACGATTCCTCCTTAATCTTGAAGGTTACATTAGCTAACCAGTCTGTGAGTTTATTTGTCGAGTGCCTCATGTGTCTAGGGATAATTACAGGCATGGAGACCAACATTTATAGAATGGAATCTAATCTAGCCTCCATTCGCCAACGTTTTGAGGTTTTTGAAGTCGGGGTCCCTTGTTGCAGTCTTTTGAACATGTTAATCACAATCTGAGAATCACCTTCTATTATAATCTTGCCATTCCCTTGCATCTCAACTACACAGAACCCTTCTTCCAATGCTTGGAGTTTTGTTGCATTGTTGGTTTTTATCCCTATTTGACCCCCATATATTCTAAATATTATGCCTTTGATGGTTCAGAAGATGCCTCCATACCCTACTTGTCCCAGATTTCCTTTTCAGGCCCCGTTGAAGTTCATCTTTACAAACTGTTCANGGGGGAGAAGTTGGTTTCTTTCTGAAAGAGGCTAGGCTGGTGTGGATATTGAGGCCTTGGATTATTAATAACTCAAATGGGCCACCCTTCCAGTCTTTGTCTTCCCAGGGCTAGGCCAAAATTGTTTCCCTCATCAAGGTTTGGAACTTGTTCCAGAGCTCTTCTAGTGATTGGGATTGGAGCTTGAAGACCCTTCAGTTGCGCTCCTTCCATAATTCCCAGGTGAGAAAACCAGGTAAGAGAATCGACTCTCTATTGACTATGGGGTTTTACATTAAAGTTGAGGGCCATTGTTCTATGGTTTCCTTTATAGAGCTCCTGATGTGACCAGAGCGCCTGAAGGGTCCAAATTTTTTCTATATAGGTTCATGTGTTGAAGATATGCACAGTACTTTCCTCATGCATATGGAATAGAGGGCATCGAGAGGGGAAGAAAACCCTCGTTTGCAGAGGTTATCCCAAGTGAGAGCTTTGTTTAGGGCTAGCAGTGAAAGGAAGGTCGAGACTTTCGACCAGAGACCTTGTTTCCAGATTTTGACCCAAATTTGAGCTTGAGCATATTTGTTGTGCTTGGCGGCTATCTCATAGGCTTCTTTCATTGAGAAAGTTCTAGAAGATTCGTTTCCCCATCTTAGTCGGTCTTGTTTTGCAGAGATAAGGATTTTCCTTTTGTTTAGTTTCTCAAGAAAACCTTCTATGATAATGTTACATGTTTCTCCACTCCAACCTTGGGAGGGGATCCAATTCCTCCAGCAGTTGGAAGTCATTTCTTCCACCCAATAATGAGAAACTATGGTTTTATTCTGGGTTGTCATTCCATCTTGGAGTTTGAGAAGAGAGGGTTGGTCCGCTAGTCTAGAGAGTTGTTTCCAAGCATCCACCTAGAATAGAGCATCCATTCCATTGTTGATTTCTCAGAAGAAATTCTCTTGAATCAAGTGCCCGTTTTTCTAGGCTAGGTTCCAAAGGCATGAACCCAGGGGGGAATTATTCATTCTGATCATCTAGCTGGTTTGTTGATTTTGCTCGTATTTGGTTTTCCAGAGCCTGGCCCATTGGGAATGGGGGTTAGTTAGCCAGTGACACCATATCTGATCCCCTAGGGTTTGGCTAAGGGTTTCTCAATCTCTCAATCCTAGGTCTCCTTTCAGTTTTGGAAGACAAGCACTTTTCCATGCCACTAGAGCCCATTTCGTTCGAGTTACCCCATATAAATTCTCTTTGGATATTTATGATCGCTTTGAGAATATATTTTGGGGCTGCTATAACTAAGAGATGGTGTACAAGAATTGCTTGAAGGAACACTTTGATGAGGATGAGACAGTTGGCTATGTTGAGAGAACGGAAAGACCAGTTGCCTAGTTTTTTTTCCATCTTGTCCAAGAGGTCCTCCCAATTTTTTTTCTTTTGGAAGTTTTCCATGAGGGGAACTCCTGGGTAATTAGATGGAAGCTTTCTAGGTTGGAACCCTAGGAGACCTTTTAGGTGATGTTGGATTGGTTGGGGAGTGTTGAAGAATAACATGTTATATTTCTCTTCGTTGACGCACATACCAGAGGCTTCAGAAAATTCATGGAGGACTTGCTTGATTGTTAAGGCTTATTTCAAAGTTGGAGAGGCCATTAGAATGTTGTCATCCACAAATTGTTGATGTGAGTTTGGGGATTATTTTCCATGAAGAAAACTCCCTTTCTAGTTTCCTAACTCCACTTCTACCTTGATGGCTCTTCCCATTCCTTCTGCCATCAGGATAAAGAGGAAGGGAAAGAGGGGGTCTCCCTGGAGGATACCTCTAGAAGAGGATAAGGTCGGGGAGGGGGAGCCATTAACCAAGATAGAAAAGAGGGTCGAGGAGAGTAGAGAGTGAATCCATTGTATCCAGATTTCATTGAAACCAAACGCAGTCAGAATTTTGAGAATGTAATTCTAGTTCAAGATGTCAAAGGATTTGGAGAGGTCTAATTTAATGAGCATTCTGAGCTTCTTGGAGGAATGCAGAGAGTGTATAGTGTCATGCATTAAGATGATTATTTCTAGTATTTGTCTTCCTTCCACATAGCATGTCTACTCCGCAGATATGAGAGAGGGGAGGATGGGTTTTAGTCTGTTCACAATGAGCTTAGAAATGAGTTTGTATATGATAATGCAAAGAGCAGTAGGGTGAAACTTATGGGGGGTTTCTACCTTTTCCTCTTTATGGATAAGAGTGAGGAAGGTGGTGTTGAACATTGGGAGGAATTTTTTGAATTTTCTGGAGGCTTCCACTACTTCCCAAACTTCATTTTTTTATTACCGGCCAATAGACTTGGTAGAATTCCACTATGAATTTGTCTGGTCTTGGAGATTTCCCTTTCGGCGTCTCCTAGATCACTTTCTCTACCTATTCCATTGTAATTGGCCTCATCAAGGCTTCATTGTGATTTTCATTTATCAATTTAGGAATATGTTGAGTAATCCTTTTGATGGTAGTCGTTCGATTCAATTGTGGTTCTTGCATAAGTGTTATGCAGTATTGTAGGAGCTCTGATTGGATGTCTTGATGATTACTAAGTTTATTGCCTTGTTGATATTTTAGCGAGACAATTTTGTTCTGGTGTCTCCTCTGGATCATCGAGTTGTGGAAAACCTTTTTGTTTCTCTCACCTTCCTGAAGCCACTCGATTCATGATTTCTATATCCATAGAACTTACTCTTGCATTTCGTTGGTTGCTATCTGGACAATGAGAAATATTTCTTCCTCCACTAGCTCCAAAGAGCACCCAAAGGAAATCATTTGTTGTTGGTTTTGTTTCATTCTTGCTTGAAGTTGATTTTTGGCTTGAATTATGTTGCCAAATTCTGATTTGTTTCATTCCTTGATTCATTGTTTTAGGTTCTTCAATTGTTGTTGGATTCTATACATCGGGGAGCCCGAGTTAACTATCGTTTCCTTCCACTAGAAGGGAGAGTTAGAGTGGAAGGAGGGGTATGTCATCCAAGAGGATTCAAAGCAGAAGGGATGGTTCTTGGGGGTAGTTGGGATGTCGACAAAGAGGTTGACGGGCCAGTGGTCTGAGCCATGGTAGGGGAGAATGGAGGATTCTATGGTGAAGTTTTTGAAGAGAAGGGATTCTAAGAGAAGGAAGCGATCTAAATGGGAGGCTATATGGTGTTTTCCAACTCGGTGGTTACTCCAGGTAAAGGTACCATTTGAGGTTTCCCTGTTTACCAATCCCAAGACATCGATGGTATCTTTAAATCTTTTAGAGTCTTGATTCAAGCAGTTTAAGCCTCCACTTTACTCAGTGAGAGAGGTTATGATGTTGAAGTCTCCCCCTATGATCCATGGTTGGCTATCAATGAGGGGCACGATATGACAAAGGGAATGCAAAAAGGATAGTTTATCCTGCATGAGTTGGGGGCATAGACATTGGTGATGTACCATGATTGGTAAGATCCTATTGGTTGGAATTTGGAAGTCTTGGAACTGAGGGTTGTGAAGAAGGAGGAAGGGTGATTTCTCTGGGGTTCCATAGGATGGCTAGGCCACCTGAAGCTCCTTCTGCATCTATAGCTATAACATTACAACTTCTCCAGCATTTGACAACCATTTTTTCCATAGTTGTGGAAGAGCATTTGGTTTCTTGTATCATCATGATTGAGGGTTTTTCCTCAGATATTAAGGTCTTTAATCATTTTTTCTTACTAGGGTTGTTAAGTCCCCTTACATTCCAAGAGATGCATTTCATTGGGAAGGTTGGGGGTGGGAGGAGAATTTTTCCACCATACTCTTTATCCTTCCCGAATTTAGAAGGAGTTCTCCCAATTCTTGTAAGAGTTGTTTGTTGGATGGCCTTCCTCTTTTTTTGTCATCTTTGGGAGCCTTAATAATATTTTTACTTGAAGTGTTTTTTATTCCTAGAGAATCAGTTCCAGTGTTCTTACCTTTTTGGGTCGATGTTCCTTTCTCTTTGTTCGTTGATTTAATCAAGGCACTTTGCAATAATATTATTTTTTAGTCTAGTATCGAGTGTTCCTCTTTCTATTCACATGTTGATGCTATGCCTTGTAGATCTAGCTCTTCCAGATCTTCCTGCTTCGTCTTTGGGAATTCATAGGGGATCATCGGTTCATCTTGGTTTTGAGGCTGGCGGTTTGGTTTGAGGGGGGAGGGAGCATTAGGGACTGAAGGGTCGTGTTCAAGCTTGGAAAAGGGCACTTTGTTGGGCTTCCACTGAGGGGATTAGACTGGGGGATTCTTGCTCTGGTAGGTTGGTAAGGGAGTCGAAATGGTTACTAATGCATGGGCCCTTGGGGTTTGGCCGTGTGGGGATTTTCTTTTGGGATTTGCGTTTGGCTTGGAGCTTTTCGAAGCATGCCTCGTCTTTCTCCATGTGGGAAATGTGGGGCTCAGTTTTGTAGTGTACCTATTTGCTCTGATACCAACTTGTAGTGTACCAATTCACTACCCAGGTTTCCAACCCCTCAATTACCATTCTATACATGAATGTTTACATAATTGATACAGGAATTATAACCACATGCATTTAACACAATTAAACACATTTAAATCTCAGAGTAAAATATATAATTCACTCCTGCAATTCAGCAAACCATAGCATTCAACAGCAAATTCATTTACACAGCGGAAAACATGATACATAAACAGAGCAGTCATGCTCAACATGATTAAAGCATAATTCAGATATACTTATCTTTTAA
>JZKD02S0064304.1:344583-364717 GCA_000966675.3 Picea glauca
GGCGGTATGTACATTTTATTAATTGACCTGCATACATACAAGTATATCACAGGCTCCTGGCCTTCAACACTTAGGCTCCCCTGGCCTAACAAAACTCATAAGCCTACAGCTTATTAAAAACTTAGCTCACCAGCCTATAGAACATATTTACAATTCTTTTGCATATGACATGATCTGTAACGGGGCTCGGCCTTGGGGACACTACAAGTTTGCTTGTTTAGGGGACATTCCCGGAAAAGGTGCCCATGAGCATGACATTTTCGACAATGAAAGGGAATGTGCTCATAATCCAGAGTCTGAATCCAGTCGGTGTCTCTATATCTGAAGCAAATTCAGGCTAAAAGATATTTGGAGACATTGAGGTAGACACAAATCCAAGCGAATGAGGTATAATGTCCTTGGAGGGTGGCTTCTGCAATTCTGACAAAGGAACTAAGAGTGTTCCCTATACCCTCTAGGATTTATGAGTGTTAATACTCCTATGGCCCGAACAAGTACAATCTGATCCAAATCAGTTCTGCGATGAAATCCTCCTTTTCCGGACTGAAGTTCTCTTTCCAAATTCTCATATATAGGTTGGTAGAGTTGAAGAAATATGGTCCTCCTTGGAAGACCCTTTCTCTGTCTTCCTTTAGGTTGAAGATGGTCATAAAGAATCTTTTAGAGCTCAGTTTTAGGGTGATATCTCCTTTGGGATTCCATCTGGTTTTGATCCACCACATGAGGTTTTTCTTAGATGGCCATAGGCCCATAAACTTGCAGATGAGGGCATGGCCCTACATGGGTCTGGAGTTGTCGGCTACTGGCAGCCACAATGTTTCAGAAAGAGTAGGCGAATCCTCCTTTAGCGGGGACCGAAATTGTTGGGTTGGGAGATCATAATAGGGGAAAAGTTGCAGAGCTCAAAAAAACCTAAGTGAGATTGTTATTTGTCATATGTATTTTAAATAATTCCCTATTTTCACTAGATATTGATATTGACATTATTTACATTCCCTTTAAAAATTCCATTATCCCACCTCTACGAAGATAATTCCCAACTAGTGGTTCAAGTGATTTCTCTTTCATAAGTTCAAGCATATGAAGGGGATGTGTTGATCTTATCAAATTTAATCACCTTGTTATGGGACAAAGGACAAGAGAGGTGTGACATGTGTTGTTTTAAGGTAGTGGTACATGCCCTTGAGTGCGTGGATATACTATTTTGGAATGGATTGATGACTTGAACTTTCATTGATCCTTAGCACTCTGATTTTCAAAATGGTGGCTTCATTGGGAAGAGAGTTCACCTAGAAATTATGACCCCTCAATATTTGATAGAAAAAAAAATATTTTGAACAAAACACACCTCATGTTCTTTAGATTTGTTGTTGGTGGAATTCCCTAAACCCTAGGAAAAAGTTGTTTCAATTTTTCCTCTAAAATCAAGAATAATCCCCGCCACACCTTCCACCCCTAAAATAATCACCTATTTTCACTAGATATTTAAAGTACCATTTTTTTATATCCCAAGTATTATTTCTACTCCTAGTATATTGGTCCCAATATTTTACATATGTATTTGATATCTACTTTAGAAATTGTTGCTTATCATATGCTATGTGATCTTTCAATCAAAAGCATTAAACCAATTCTATAGGAATTAGAAACCATTTCATTTTTACAAGAAAATGTGTATGATGAAGAATAATATCAATTCGAAATCTTAAAAAATCTTAAGTATATATACAATTAAAATAGATTTTAAAAATGATAAATGAAAAAGCAATTAATAATATAGAAAAAAAATATAATAATTATAATAAAATAAGTTAATTATATATATATATATGTGTGTGTGTGTGTTTAAATATTTAAAAATCATATTTGTATTTTTTTATTTTATAATTATTAAACCAAAATCAAGATAAATTTATGATATTTATATTAATATAATTTAAAATATTTTTAAATACTATTAATAACAATTATATTGATAATTATAAATTTATGTAAAATCCATGAAAACAATTGTTTATGAAAGAATATAATTATAAATTTATGTAAAATCGATGAAAACAAATGTTTATGAAAGAATACATTGAAAGTCTGTTGAGGGGCATATTCGACACACCATCAACTGGAAGGGAATAGTCTGGTCCTAGGTTGTCTAAATAACCCAAGTCGTTTGGAATAACTACCCCTGACAGGGTTAACTGTTTTGTTAGTCGATAAAGGGATCTAATCTAAACTACGAAAATAAAATAACTAAATATGCATTAACGAAGATCCACTATATCCATTCACTATTCTCACTTTTATATACAACATATACAAATAAATAGGTGCAAGATTTATGAGAAACCTTGTAAACTAAGGTTGTACAAGAGAACTGAATCTCATGAAAAATTAAATAGATCTAGAACATACTACTAATCTAATTTTAACCTTGAAACTAAAAAAAGAAAATAAATGAATGTAAATAATAATGTTTTAACTTAAATAAACAAAGTATTTAAGCTTAAATGTTAATTTACATTCACAAAATAAAAATAAAATCATTAACTGATAACTGGCCAGTATTTAAAGAGAACTTTTGGTTGTGTCTTCCTATATAACAGTGTTGCTCCAATAACCTGTCTATTAAGAGAAATCTATAGCAGAATGTTGTATAATTCTAAGATTGTGACAATGTCAGGATGAAAATCACTTCAACTAACAATTTAAATCTTATTTAAAATGCAGAAATAACAACTTTCGAATCATTATTCTTAGTGAAGATATAATAGATTAATCGATAATAAGAAAAATCTCAATTGAACAATTATATATTTACAAATCCGAATTACATGAATAAACTCAATATAATACAAGATTTGTATCAAAATAATACAATCACCAAGACTAAGATAATTGGGATAATAGATTCTTAAAGATTGACAAAATTAATACATAAATGTTAACAATTAACCATGTATTGATAAAACAGACTAAAGCTAATTTAAATCAATGCATAGTCAATTACTCAAAGAATATCAAGATGTTATAATGAAAACAAAATCATTTTACTCACAGGACAAAAGCCATTAAGCAATATGGAATTTCATATTATTCTTCGAAAATACTAGTTCATTGTCCCAAAATTCCAACCATCCCTTACTCCATTTGAAAATGACGCAACCCGCACTCCTCGGAGCACGAGCGCCTCACACAGGACCTTCTTTCGCTCGCGGCCCGAAGAACTCAATCGGTTCTTCAATTTCCCAATTGGAAATCCTGCACCCCACAGGTTCTCTTTCACACGGCCCTCACTTCTCCCTTTTGGAGGATCGGACCTTCGTGGTTTACCGAGTTCTCGGTTGATTTCGGGACTCTCGAATCCCCGAGACCCGATACGTCAGTTAACTTGCTGACTTTCCCTTCGTCGGGACTTCGGCTCTCACGACCCCAAGCGCTCGGTACTCCAGCTCCCGAGTTCCGATGTTCTGAAACACCGATAGTCTCCTGTCGTGATCTCGCTACCTCGCGCCCTCGCGACTTGTATCTCTCAATCTAAGGGTCTTTAACTTGCGAGTCCCGAACTCGCGAGATCTCTGATCTCCGCCACCTGTCTTGCACTCACCCCTGTGGCCCACGTAGCCTACGTCACTGTCGGGAGGTCGCGCCTCGCGACTTCGCGACTCTCGTTACCAACTCTCCGACACTATTCTCACGAGATCCCGATGGTGATCTCCCGAATAATACAATTCCGACCAACCTGTATCAATGCTCTGCCCTCTTGAACTGATAACTTTCCTGCAACGGGGAGAGATCTAACGAGTTACTGAAACTCGCAAATCTCCACGAAGAATATCAATCGTCCACTCTTCTTCTTACGCAACCTCCAGACAAGAAGTGTCTCTCCACGAGACTTGTTCGTCAACCTGCGGCTCTGCTTCTCAACCTGTTCGAGTAACTTCTCTCAGCTGCCCTTCAATCCACTTCGAAGGTCTATCTCTTTTGAGCTTCGACGACCTCAATTTCCTCAGGAAGGAGCTCTTGCACGCACTCCTTGCGACAAACCTTCGAATACACTAAATGTTGAAGTCTTCGATCCTGCGCACTCCCGCAGCAGAAATCCTTAAATCCATTTTCTCAGAATCGCAACTTTGAGTCTTCGTCTAGCCTGCGCACGCCTTGCACGGCTTCGGTGCCAACTCTGCGCTCCTAAGAACTTAGAACAAAAGTTTCCTCTATCTGAACCCTTCTGTCAATGCACTCCTTGCGGACGATTCGACTGCACTCCTTGCAGGAATTCTCTGGTTCAAGATAGAGAAACAATTGAAACTAACTCCTTGTTCTCACAGACTTCAACTCAACCATGAAATCACATACACAGCATATAAAAGCAAATGTATAACAATAAGAAAACGTTCATAAGCATAATATCAACAATACACGGAGAATAACACAACCATGGAATTGAATCAAAGCTTTCTTCTATTAATTCAATATATGTACATGGAGGTTCTTCAAACGCTTCTCTGCATGCTCTTCTCTTCTGCTTCAATGAATTATTATCTTTCTTTACAATGTACAAAGGAGGGTGTCTATATCCCGTTTCCCTCTCGAGCTCTACGTTATCAAATCTAGAATTAAATGTTCTATCTACTTTGCATTAAATGTTCTATCTACTTTGAATTAAATGTTCTATCTACCTAAGGACGTGAGCTA
Organism: Picea glauca; assembly: GCA_000966675.3. Taxonomy (NCBI): domain Eukaryota; kingdom Viridiplantae; phylum Streptophyta; class Pinopsida; order Pinales; family Pinaceae; genus Picea; species Picea glauca. The sequence goes on from JZKD02S0064304.1 coordinate 349,276, forward strand.
TCTGCTCAATGTCCATTACAATATACAAAGTGCGCTTCATCAAATCAACACATTAATGTTTTGCGCAACAGTTTCAAGGTGCAATCCAAAAAGAAATCATGCTGGCTTGTCTAGCTGTTCCCCGTGTTCGCGCTGGCTCGCTTGACATGGGCGATGCTCCTACATGATACTACCTCGCTTGAAAAATTTCATGGGCTCTTGTCCATGAGCTCCTGCACGGTCTGTCCCTACTTTTGTATCATCGCTTCGCTTTCCCAGCTGGCATCCTCCACTGGGTGATTCTTCCATTTGACCAGATACTCGAAGTATTCCTTTCTTCTGGTCCTTTTTCCCACTCGTTTGTCCAGTATGCACTCCATCTGTGGCTTCTCTGCTACTGGCAATTGTTTCATCCACTGGATTATTGGTTCCTTAGTTCCAGTCTCGACCTCTCCAGCCTTGTATGGGTATAAATCTGAAACATTAAATATCGGAGATATCCCGATGTCATCCGGCAACTCAATCTCATAAGCATTCTCTCCGAATTTTCTCAAGACTCTGCATGGTCCAATTTTCTTTATCTTAAGCGTGTTGTATGTTCCCCTTGGGAACCTTTCTTTCCTCAGATGTGAGAGAACCAGATCACCAACCTCAATCTGAAGTTGTCTGCGATGATGATCTACCTTGCGCTTGTACTCCTGATTTGATTTCATCAGTCGTTGCTTCACCTGACTGTGAAGTTCTTGCATCACCTCAGCGAATTCCTCTGCACTAGCGCTGCTAGTCGCAGTCTGTTCTGAATCCCGCAATTCAAAAACTCCTCTCGGTTGCATCCCATATACAACCTGAAATGGACTTTTTCCTGTACTCCGATTCACCGAATCATTGTACGCGAATTCTGCCTGTGGCAACACATTGTCCCAGCTACTGTGGTGCTCTGTCACTAGGCTTCTCAACAAATCTCCCAGACTTTTGCTGACCACTTCTGTCTGTCCATCCGTCTGAGGGTGATAAGCAGAACTAAACTCCAGATTAGTTCCTATCTTTTTCCATAGCATCCTCCAAAAATGGCCTATGAATTTAGTGTCCCTGTCCGAAACAATACTTTTCAGCAATCCATGAAGTCTAACAATCTCTTTGAAAAACAAGTTTACGATGTGCGTCACATCGCTGGTATTCTGGCATGGAATGAAATGTGCCATCTTCGAAAACCTGTCCACGACCACAAAGATGTAATCAACACCTCTTTGCGTCCTCGGCAACCCCAATACAAAATCCATGCTGATCGCCTCCCATGGTTTCTCTGGTATGGGCAATGGCTGATAAAACCCTGCGTTCTGCTTCCTCCCTTTTGAATGCTGACAAATCCTACATCTGTCAACAAATCGATTAATATCCGCATGCATCCTCAGCCAAAAATATGATTCGCTCAGCTTTGTGAATGTTTCGTCATGGCCAAAATGTCCTGTTGGGCCTCCGCTGTGTTTCTCCTTTAGCAAATTCTCCCTCATGGAGCAATTTGGAATACACAGCTGATTGCCTCTGAACAGCAATCCCTCCTGGATCATGTAGTCTATCCATGGGCTCCGATCCCTGAGAACGGGATTCTCAGTTGCTTCATATGCCTCATCAAAGTCTGCATCACCTGCATACATGTCCTTAAGGTTTTCAAAACCCAATGTTTTGACTCAGAATTCCTGTAGCAAACAACATTTCCTGCTCAAAGCATTAGCCACTTTGTTAGCAGTCCCTAAAATATGTTTGATCACAAACGTGAAATTTTTCATATACTCTACCCATTTTGCATGTTTCTGATTCAACTTATCCTGTTGACTCACAAACTGCAATGCACGATTATCACTATACAATACAAATTCCTTTGGGATCAAGTAATGCCTCCACTTTTTCAGCGCCTGTATGATAGCATAAAATTCTTTATCATACGTGGAGTATTTCAACTTTGCATCATCCAGCTTCTAGCTGAAATAGGCAACTGGTCTGTCCTCTTGACTTAAGACCGCTCCTACAACATATCCTCTTGCATCACATTTCACTTGAAATGTCTTCTGAAAATCAGGCAACACCAACATTGGTCGCTCTGTGATCTTTCGCTTCAACAGATTGAAGCTCCTCTCAGCCTCGGTTGTCCAATGAAAAGTCTTATGTCATTTCTTCACCGTGTCCATCATTGCTATGCTAATTCCACTGAAATTCCTGATGAACTTTCGGTATAAACTAGCCAAACCATGGAAACTTCTCACCTCGAACACATTTCTCGGTGATGGCCAATTCTTTATCACGTCCATCTTCTCTGGGTCCATCCTCAACTCATTCGCTGAAATAACAAAACCCAAGTAAATGAGTTGTGTCTTCATAAATGAGGACTTCTTCATATTGATCAACAACTTTTCCTGCTGTAGCTTTCTCATCACAATGGCCAAATGCTTTAGATGTTCAGCCTCTGATTTACTGTAAATCAGTATATCGTCCAAATATATGACTACAAATTTCCCGATGAATTCCCTCAGGACTTCATTCATCAGTCTCATGAGTGTACTTGGTGCATTCATCAAGCCAAACGGCATGACTAGCCATTCATACAAACCCTCGTTTGTTTTGAATGTTGTTTTCCACACATCGCCTTCTCTCATGCGAATTTGGTGATATCCACTTTTCAAGTCTATCTTTGAAAAATAATTTTCCCCGCTCAGGCAATCCATCAGATCATCCATTCTCGGCAGTGGAAATCTGTACCTGATGGTAATTTTGTTCATCGCTCTGGAGTCTGTACACATTCTCCAACCTCCATCCTTCTTCGGACTAAGCACTGTTAGTACAGCACATGGACTCAAGCTCTCTCTGACCAGTCCCTTATTCAGCAGCTCCTGGACCTGCTTCTTAACCTCCTCGTTCTCTTGAGGCGTCAATCGATACACAACCTTATTTGGAAAACTTGCTCCTGGTATAAGATCAATGTGATGACTCACACTTCTCATTGGTGGCAACGAATGGGGTAATTCGTCCACTATGATGTCAGCGAACTCTTCTAGCAGTTCCTGAACTTCAACTGGTAAGTCATCCACTCTCGTGCTAGTAAGGACAATTCTTGGTTTCCTGACCACAAAGAATTGTGGGTCTTCCTTCTTCTCCATTTCTGAAAGGAGTTCCTTCCCACTCATGAGAAGTATTTTATTTCTTACTTCCGGCTTTACCTCTTTATCCTTTATCGGAAGTAACTTATGGGTTCTCCCATTCTTCTCCAGTGCATATGTGTTCATTCTCCCATCATGAACCACATTTCGGTCATATTGCCATGGTCTACCCAATAACAAATAACATACATCCATGGGGATAACATCACAGAGAATTTTATCATTATAACCCCCTATTTTGAATTCAACCAAGCATTGTTTAGTGACACTCACCTGATGTCCCTTCTGTAGCCACGAGACTTTATATGGACTCGGGTGATTAGTCGTCTCCAGCTCCAGTTTTTCCACCATCTCGTTTGAAACGAGATTATCAGTGCTTCCGCTGTCCACAATGGCCTTGCATTTTCTGTCCTTAGTTGTGCAAGTTGTTCTGAGTAGTCTGGTCCTTTACATTGAGCTTTCCACCTCTTTCTCAGGTGTCAAAAGGAATTTATGCATTCCAAGCGATCTTCCGATGTCTGCATCTTCTGACTCAGAATCACACCTCTGTGCTTCAGTGATGTGAGCTTCTCTTGCATCCTTCTTTTTCTCTGGACACTCGTAAGACTTGTGCCCATTCTTCCCACATGTAAAACATGTGATTACTCCTCCTCTTCCTCTGCCTCGACCTCTAGTACGAGGAAGAGTATTTTCATTAGCATAATCTCCTCGCTGATCATTTTGTTGTCCTCTCGGTTCAACATATGGCTTGCTCTGCTGTGAGGTTCCACCTCTCTCAACTTTACCCTGAGGTTTCTTCCATTCCTCTTTGGGCTTCTGATATTTCTCCTGGGCAACTGCTTTGCCTCTTGGCTAAATTCTGGCTCGCCCTCATTGTCCTTTCTTTCGGCTCAGCTTCTCTTCAGCTTTCAGAGCCAATTGGTAAGCATCTTCCACCGTTCGGATGGTTAGCATGCTTAATTCATCCTGAATGTCATATCACAGACCATTCAGATATCTCGCCACCTTCTCATCATCGCTCTCCCGATGACCTGCTCTGATGTTCAGTCGGTAGAACTCCTCAGTGTATTCCTTGACTGTCATCAACTTCTATCTCAAATTTTGTATTCGCCTGAACATAGTGATTTGATAATCCTTTGGGATGAACTTCGCCTTCATCTTCGCAATCATTCGATCCCAGCTTTTGATCTTTTGCTTGCCTTTGCAGCACCTATCAACTTGTAGCTCGTCCCACCACAATGTTGCATGTCCTTTCAAGCGCGCAACTGCATGCTTGACTTTCTTATCTTCTTCCACATCTTTGTAATCGAAGTATGTGTCAAGAGCCCTTATCCAATCTAGCAGCTCTTCTACATCCAGATTTCCTTCATAGACTAGAATGTCCATCTTCGCCTTCGCACCCATCCTTGCGATGGATTTTATCAACCGCTCGGTTGATGCGTCTTCTACTGTGACCTCTTCTGCATGTCCATCTTCCTCTTCTACTTCGGAATCGCTAAGATCCCCTGCACCAACTCCGCGTCCCTGAGTTGTCTCCATCTCCTCAAGCCTTTCTCGGAGATCTCTCATCTGCCGCTCCATTTCTGGATTTCCTGCTGGCCTGCCTCTTCTCCTCACCTCCCTATCTTCTGGGTCCGGTGACTGTCTTTCTCTTCTGGGCGGCATGATGTATCCTCTTCTCTGCTACAGAAAGCAAAGAAATCCCGCTCTGATACCACTTGACGCAACCCGCACTCCTCGGAGCACGAGCGCCTCACACAAGACCTTCTTTCGCTCGCGGCCCGAAGAACTCAATCGGTTCTTCAATTTCCCAATTGGAAATCCTGCACCCCACAGGTTCTCTTTCACACGGCCCTCACTTCTCCCTTTCGGAGGATCAGACCTTCGCGGTTTACCGAGTTCTCGGTTGATTTCGGGACTCTCGAATCCCCGAGACCCAATACATTATTTAACTCATTGACTTTCCCTTCGTCGGGACTTCAGCTCTCATGACCCCAAGTGCTCGGTATTCCATCTCCCGAGTTTCGATGTTCCGAGACACCGATAGTCTCCTATCGCGATCTCGCTACCTCGCACCCTCGCGACTTGTATCTCTCAATCTAAGGGTCTTTAATTGGCGAGTCCCAAACTCGCGAGATCTATGATCTCCACCACCTGTCTTGCACTCACCTCTGTGTCCCACGCAGCCTACGTCACTATCGGTAGGTCGCGCCTCGCGACTTTGCGACTCCTGTTACCAACTCTTCGACACTATTCTCATGAGATCCCGATGGCGATCTCTCGAATAATACAATGCCGACCAACCTATATCAATGCTCTGCCCTCTTGAACTGAGAACTTTCCTGCAATGGGGGGAGATCTAATGAGTTACTGAAACTCGTAGATCTCCACGAAGAATATCAATCGTCCACTCTTCTTCTTACGCAACCTCCAGACAAGAAGTGTCTCTCCACGAGACTTGTTCGTCAACCTGCGGCTCTGCTTCTCAACCTGTTTGCATAACTTCTCTCAGCTTCCTTTCAATACACTTCGAAGGTATATCTCTTTTGAGCTTCGACGACCTCAATTTCCTCAAGAAGGAGCTCTTGCATGCACTCCTTGCGACAAACCTTCGAATACACTAAATGTTGAAGTCTTCGATCCTGTGCACTCCCACAGCAGAAATCCTTAAATCCCTTTGCTCAGAATCGTAACTCTGAGTCTTCGTCTAGCCTGCGCACGCCTTGCATGGCTTCGGTGCCAACTCTGCACTCCTGAGAACTTAGAACAAAAGTTTCCTCTATCTGAACCCTTCTGTCAACGCACTCCTTGCGGATGATTCGACTGCACTCCTTGCAAGAATTATCTGGTTCAAGATAGAGAAACAATTGAAACTAACTCCTTGTTCTCACAGACTTCAACTCAACCATGAAATCACATACACAACATATAAAAGCAAATGTATAACAAGAAGCAAACATTCATAAGCATAATATCAACAATACACAGAGAATAACACAACCATGGAATTGAATCAAACTTTCTTCTATTAATTCAATATCTATACATGGAGGTTCTTCAAACGTTTCTCTGCATGCTCTTCTCTTCTGCTTCAATGAATTATTATCTTTCTTTACAATGTACAAAGGAGGGTGTCTATATCCCGTTTCCCTCTCGAGCTCTACGTTATCAAATCTATAATTAAATGTTCTATCTACTTTGCATTAAATCTATTAAATGCCTCATCTACCTAAGGACGTGAGCTATCCTCTCAAGGTCCATTACAATATACAAAGTGTGCTTCATCAAATCAACACATTAATGTTTTGCGCAATAGTTTCAAGGTGCAATCCAAAAAGAAATCATGCTGGCTTGTCCAGCTGTTCCCCGTGTTCGCACTGGCTTGCTTGACGTGGGCGATGCTCCTGCATCAGAAAAAAAAAAGTTTGCAAAATAAATAATATACAAAAATGAAAGGATTAAAATCCTCCTCTGAATTTCGTGGATCCATTAGCTCTGAACTTTATCGTATATTTATGCAATGAATGAACAGTCTGGGTGTCACTAATAATTTCCGCCACCTGAAATTTACCTTGTAAAGAAACAAACATATCTCTCAAATCACGCATTTGTTTTGGAAAAATCTTGAGAGTAAGCTAAATGGGTCCATTTTGCAGATGGGTTTTTAACCATTTCTTCATATTCCTCATGGTTTGACTGCAATCAGTCCCGCAAAATTGTTTCTCTGTTCTTGAACGCGTTTCCAAATCTTATCTATTGTTGCTCATAAATTACTTGCAGCAATCCAATATTATTTTTGAATCAATCATCCTGAACGTATTTAGATAAGAAAATCAAGCCATGATCAAATCAGTACCAAATATATGATAATAGAAACATGTGAAAGAAAAAGAAACCAAATTAATAACCTAAAAATTGTGAATAAAACAAAATCTAGAACAATAAAATTAAAATGAATTTAAACTAACTATAAGTTGTAAACAAATATTGTTTATATTTTCCTTTCAAATATGATCTTAAAAATCTAGAAGCTTCAAGTTGATGGAGAGGAGAAAAATATAAATTTTGGGTTTCCACAAAATCAAACAAATGATAGATAATTTTTATTTTTATTTTTTGAAATGAGATGCAAAATGACAAAAGAAATTAATTAATTAAACCCACCAAATGATTTTGTGAAAATGATTGCTAAGGAGCAAAAAACGAAAACATAGTCATAATTTAAACGAAAGTAAACAGTTGATCAAAATTAATGTTTTTGTTTAAATTAAGATTTCTATGTTTGTCTCTCCCTCATTTAAATTTGATCAAATGTGAACAAATGTCATAGAAAAGATGTGTCACAATAAAATTTATTCCTGTAAAATCATTGTTATTAATCCATGTCTTCAACCAAGACATTCTCATAGCATATAAATTCGATAAGGAAGAGGTAATAACAAACTCCCAAATTATGAAGCTCGTCCATCAACATCAAAAGTAGAAAGAAAAACGAAATGGCATTTGAAGTTCATGAAATTCAAACCAAACAAAAGAAAAGAATATAAACTCAAACCAACCTCGAAACAACGCAAACCAATACCAATCCTATCAATTCAAAGGAAAAAAAATGAAGAATCCAAGTAAAATTTTGAGGGACCCTAGATTTTGATAAAAAAAAGAAGGGGGATGTTGGGGCCCCACAAAGTCTTAACGAACATGTCGGACAAGATAAAACCTCTTGCTGGTCACACTCGGTCATTCACCAAAGACGTCTCACATTTTATACAGAATATAAAATCCCCAAAAGTAAAGGAGGTGGATATCTTGGTTAGTTTTGATGTTGTGTCTCTTTACACAAAGATTCTGGTAAATGATGCCATAAATGTAATAAGAAGACTCACAAACAATGAAAAAACAAACCTGATGGAAGTGTGCCTAAAATCTACATATATCAGTTTATGTGGTGACATATATGAACAAACAAATGATGTTACTATGGGATCCCTACTCTCTCCAATTGTGGAAAACATTTTCATGGAATACTTTGAGGAAATGGCCATCAACAATTCTCCATGGAAGCAAAAACACTGGAGACGATATGTTGATGACACCAACTTCATTTGGCCACATGGAAAAGACAAATTGGAGGATTTCATAAGGCACATGAACAATCAATCAGAAAATATTAAATTCACTATGGAAATGGAAAATGACAAAACAATTCTCTTCTTGGATGTCCTTCTCACCGAGGAAAATGATGGAACACTTGCACATCAAGTATACCAGAAAAATACACACACAAATAAATATGTTTAGACAGACTCCCATCATCACCCAACTTAGAAGATTGGTGTTATAAATACATTGGCAATCAGAGCCAAACGATTATCTGACGCAACACATTTGGATTGTGAATTAGAACATCTTGTTAAAATCTTCAAAAAAAATGGCTACACTGAAATGATAATGAGGAAAGCCATACAGAAACACCAAGCAAATAGGAAGATAGAGGGAGAGGTGAAGACATTTTCAAATCTATAAAAATACCCTATATTCAGGGGACAATTTATAGGATAGCCAATATCTTATGTAAAAAACAAATAAGGGTTGCATTCTCACCCCTGAACACTTTGCAAAGAATGCTTGTTTGTGCAAAAGATCAAACATACCCTATAAAGAATAAAGGTGTCTATTATATACGATGTGACTCTAGAAAGGTATATATTGGTGAGACTAGTCTCTCTATCCAAACAAGGCTAAAAGAACATAATGTTGACATCATATATGGATGAGCAAAGAAATCCTCACTCGCAGAGCACTCCATAGATTCTAAACATCGCATCTACCTTGAAAATGAGGAAGTCATCGTCAATATTGATCATTACATGAAAGGACGGGTTAGAGAAGCTATAGAAATTGAAAAACACTCGTATAATATTAATCGTGATTATGGATGTAAATTAAGTCTTGGGCACCCATTATAAACTAGATTAAAATTTTCCATTAATTAAAAAATAATTTTTCACCTTAATAAATCTGACACACAAATTTCTTTTTAGGGTGAAAAAAACCATTATTAATTAATGGCTCATGGTTTGTAATCCATGCATAACTTGTTTGTATCTCCTCCTAATTATGGGTTGCGGTACTTAGCCCAAAACCTCGAATGGAAAACTATGAACATAGGGTTTCCAAACAAATGAAAAATGTCTACCTTTGAAAGCACCAACGAAAATATGCTAACATTATAAAAGGATCCATCAACAACGAAAGAAACAATAGTAGAGGAAATGATGATTAGTAGAAACCGGATTCTTCTCCGAAGAACAAAAAGAGTGATTTTATAAGAGCTCTTCCACCAAGAAGACTTTTCACAACCCGGTACCAAAATCTGTTTCTTGGCTATTGTTTTTCTTGCAACAATTTTGGTCATAAAGCAATAGATTGTAAAGCTTAGGAAATAAGTGATCATGTGAGAGATAGAAATAAAGGTTCTTATGAAACCAGAAAGATGATTATGTGAGCAACAAAACAAGAAGTTCCCATGGGTTTGTTGACAGAAACTACAATTCATTTTCTCCCCTACTTGTTTACAATCTTGAATTCTATAAGTGCAATAACTATGGGAACATAGTACATGACTATAGAATCAACTTAATAAAGTATCCTAAAAAAATAGGGAAGAAGATGCTCTTACAAAGAATATAGAAGAATACACAAAGATGTGGAAAAGGAAGCAAGAAGAACCAAATAAGGAAGAATGTGGACTTACATGCTCAAGACAAAGGAAGCCAATGGTACATTTATAATGGATGTTCAAAACACATGATAGGGGATCAAAACAAATTTCTCATCCTAAAGAAAGAAAAAGGAGGCAGTGTTACCTTTAAGGAAAATGTTTCTGCAACGATATAAGTTGGAAAAGGTATTGTTAGTATTGATAATTGAAAGATTAAAACAAAAAATGTCTTGTATGTTAAGGGTTAAAAAACAATATTCTAAGTGTCAGTCAAATATGTGATCAATTTTACAACCTTACATTTCATTCTAAAGGATGTGAGATAAGGAAAGCATGTTCAGGATGATTAGTAGCAAATGCAAACAAACCCCGAGCAATGTATACGTACTTGATGAAGTAAAAGGAGAAAATTGTTGTATGGGAGTGATATCCCTCTCATCTCATTAGTAAAGGGAAGAACAAGATCAGAGGGATCATCCCTTTGCCATTGATATCAAAGGGGGAGAAGTTGCAAACAAAGTAAGAATTGTAGACACAAGGAAAGTTGTATAAAGGGGGAGTATCATGATTAAATAAGGGTTTCTATCAATGAAAAAGGGGGAGATTGTTAGAAATAGTGTTTTCATTGATGTCAAAAAAAAGGGGAGGCTACAAATGTCCAATATAAAGATGGAGGGATGGAGATTGTTGGAAATATTCTTTTTGTATTTTTTATGCTCAGTTTGGATAGCCTATATTTGTTGACATTTTTACTCTACATACTTTTCTCAAATGGGTGCATCGGTTATATGGTTGGAAATCGTATTCCGAGACTTTTTTAACAGTATATGTAAATCCCTATAAATCCTTAGGAATGAGGAGATATGAATTTTTCTATCAGATAATCGAGCTAAAAAGTTCAGGTTGGCCTAGCCAGTCTTTACAAGTTGGCCCTAAAAGTGAGCACATAAACACTATAAATATAGGATAGATGTGCACATTTGAAGTGCATACAAGAAAGAATATCAAGTCTAAGGTGCGCAAGGGGATCTAGGGAGTCTTTTTGGGGACCAAAGGTGTGCAAGAAGATTTTTCTTGGAGTTTTAAGGGTGCACTATGAAGGACTGGGGTCTATGGTGTTGAAAAGTGTGTTGTTTTTAGGTTTTGATGCTGCAATACGGAATTATCTTCTATGAATGATGCTATGAGGTTTGTTAGGGAAAGGCTAAATCTGACTAGGGTTTGAAGCTATCTTTAGGGTATGAAGCACGAAGAGGCATTGAAGCATGAAATTTAACGGTATGATGATAATGTGAAATACATGAAGTATGAATCATGCAAGTTAAGTCAGATGTACTATGTATGAAGATATTATATTGATACCTATATAGGTCTTACTAATTTGGTGCTCAGCTAAGGAGATTGGTGTCTCCAGTAGGATGGTTTCTACACAATATCTTGTTGAGTTGGTGTTTAGCTAAGGAGAATGGTGTCTCTAGTAGGTTGGTGCATACAAAATATCTTGTTGAGTTGGTGGTTAGCTAAGGATATTGGTGTCTCCAGGAGGTTGGTGCCTACAAACATTTATTAAGATAGCTTTGTGGTTTTCTCTCGCAAGGGTTTCCAAGTTAGACTATGTGTATCGTGAATTGATTTTACATGCATTTACTATTTAAATTTAATAAATGATTTATGAATGGTTAAATAAACTAAATAGTATATTATTTTGATTTTCCCCCATCTTAGTATAATCATAAATTCAACTAGTCCCATATGTGCCAATAACCACATGTCCAGACTGCATTGTCCCATTACTTCACCACTCAGCTATGTTGATGTGCCTACCTCTCTATTATTTTAAATGGTTAGGTTTCACCCTAAACCATGTTGCCCAAAGCAAGAGAAACACCCATGACCAAGCAATTTCTTCATGCTATAATATGCATGTCTGCACAATCCTCCAAACCAATGCAAGTCCTCAACTCACCTCCTTTTTTCGTGTCATCTCTCCACAACTCAAAACATGTGATGAGTGTGGCCAACACACTCAAACTTATATAATGTCCCAACAAACTGTCCAAAGTTCTCTAAGTAGAATTATTCACCCCGAAAGAACTTCCATTCCTTGGGCACATTTGCACCAATACTTTTTACAACCTCAACCAATGACTCTCCTAGATCTTTAAGACATCACACAATCACCCACAAGTAACCAAGATATGCTCTGCCTCATCCAATGTCCCATACCAAAGGAGAGAACACCACCCAAGTCACTTGGTCTACCTTCTTCCCATTCAAGTTGAATACCAACAATTCTTGGTCGACTTCTTTATTGACTCCATCTCCTAGAATGAAACTTTCTTTCACCTCCACAAGTGTCTCCACTCTGCCACTATCATCGCAACTGTCAAGTCATTGCATCACCCAAAAAATCCAACTAAGGCACCAATGCACCAAGCTAACTCATCCAATAGTTATGCAACTCCTCAAGTCACCTCCATAGTTGCACCCAAATATTCCTAAGTCCACCACTAGACTCGTCCAATGAGGTCACCCCAAGCTCTCTATACATTCACCCAAATCAAGGCATCTCAAACTGCTACATGACTTCTTCAAATATGCACCACTTGAGTCACCCTCAAGTCTACTATTTTTCACCTTGAAAATGGATTATAGTTGAACCACCAGGTCATGTGACTTCCCTTCAAAGAACTCACTGCAAGTATTAGAAAATGTAAGAACTCAAAACCAACGATACCTTTCTAACGACATTATTGGTTGCACCCATGGTTTAAGTTTGTTGTCCTTGAAATTCACTTGCCTAAGCCACTGAATCTGTACATGGACTTTCCTCAATCATCATGTGTAGCCACAGAAACCTTAATAGCACCTTTGTTGAGATACAAGGGTGACTTCCTCTACATCGTATCAAGTTGTCCAAATCACTCAAGTTCTTCAACTCATCACATGGCCACCTGCCCTATCCCAAGTTTTCACAAAGGCACATCCACTTCATTGCAACCCAGGACGGCTCCACTTTACGATCACTTATACAATCACCCTCTGTGATGTCCTCTACGATCACTACAGTGATCAACCTCTGCGAGCACTTCTACGATCACTACTATAATCACCTTTGCAACCACTTTTGTGGTCAATCCTATGATCATAAATGTGACAAGTCCTATCATCATTCACCTTTCCTAAGTTCTCCATTTCACCACAAAATCTACTTTTGGTATATACAACGAGTGTTCTCAAATCAACATTTCACCGCACTGTCAACCGAAACCTTTAACGTAAGTCTGATGCAACGTCTTTGGGATGAACTAGTTTGATCAACTAAACTATTCACCAAGTCTGCAAATGTTCCCATTGAATTGTCTTCGTGACGAATTGTGAGACCAACTGTAGTGCACCCCAACACCACTGTTCTGACTACAGTAGTGGTGAATAGCCAAATCTTCTCTAATACCATCTATCACCCAGATAGTGGTGAGGAGCTAGCCAACCTGTTCACCAAAATCAACTCTGATACCATTTGTCAAAAAGGTGATAATGGTGAATAGATCACCAAATTGTCTATCAAATCAACTCTCCATAGTTTGATTTTATGTGCAATCTGTCACATGCCCGGATACCATCTATCAAGTCCCCACAAGATGCCTTCCTGAATCTTGCAATCGTGCACCTCTTAAGGGTGTGCAACACTGCAAAAAGTTGACCAAATCGTCCACCAAATCAACTCCACACGGTCTATCTATCAAATGTCACATGCTCAGAAACCATCTGTCACCTCCCCACAAGATGTATTCCTGAATCTTGTAATCGTGCACCTCTTGAGGGCATGCAACACTGCGACGGTTCTCACTTGGTTTTTGGAAAAACCAAGGATACTTCATCTAGACTATGCCTCTTCACCTAGATCATACCCATACTTCGTTCAAGGCTATGCGCAAGTCACACTCCTACTCTAGTGCAACTCATTTGTATACATAGGCGATTTGTTAACAAATTAACACTTAGTCATTTAATCATACATCCATGAACATGCAAAACAAAGAGAATACCTGTGAAACAAACAAGGGACACGGAAATATAGTATAAGCGACACAAGTCTTATCATTGCAAAACAATTACAATCTGAGCTTTACTGGCTCGGTTTACGACTTGGGCAGAGTCACACGATTCACTTCACCTCACTAAGACACTCATACACATATTTGTCACACCTTTCACAACAACTTTTACAACTCTTGTGGTGTTCCCTAAACGTTTTCCAACCATAGAGCCACGATATCTTCTTTGTCACAAGACTTCACACAAACTTATGGTTCTATGTTTCACCCAGACCTTTGATAAGAATTCCCCAACTCCAAAGTCAGTCTGTCTACTGCTAGACTCAATCCAAAGAACGCTCTCCCAACTCTATCTTAGAATCACCTCAACACAACAAAATTCCTCCCATGTCGAGCTACTTGGCTCCTTGAGGGAGCTCACCCCTCCTTGTTTGAATATGCATCAAAACCTCAATGTTGATCTTTCTCTCTTCACTCTTGTCTTCTTGGTTGTGCACCCTTGTTCTTTTATATGGACTCCAAACGTCACCTCCACGAATCGTCATGTCCTTTGGGTGTGGTGCGTCCCTTCATCGACCAACGTGTTTGAACGAGCCCATGCACCCCTTCGGAGACTTGCGCCTAAATCAACCCATGCACTCGTCAACCTCCGTGTCTCTTGGGACAGACGCACCTATGTGCTCGTCAACCTCTGTGTCCCTTAGGGCCGACGCCCTTACCTTGGGTGCACTCCTCATGTCAATGTGCCCCAACTTCGTTGTTGTGTCCAACCTTGTGCTTCACCTCGTGCTTGGGCAAGTTCCTTGGCATGTCCACACGCCCAATGTGCTCACTTGCCCAACTAGCATGACTCTTGGGTGCGCCCACTTGCCCAACTACTACGACTCTTTGGTGCCAAAGCAACCCCAAATTCCATCTTCTTGAAGACTTCGGCGAGGGTGCCCTCGCCTTTCTAGCCTAAGACCTTACAAAGGTCTTAATGAACATCTAGGCCAAGATAAAACCTGAGTAAAATTGAAAACACATTCCTCTGATGTACATAATAACATGGACAATATGTACCATCTTGCCAAAATAATATACAAGAGATTCTTCCGATCAGATTTAGAAAAATAAGTGGACAAGTATGTATCCTCAAGCCAAATTTGCATGAAGTGCAATAATGGTTCGCACAATATTTGATAGTATTCTTTTGGCCTCACATATTAAACGTAGCAGCAAAGCTTAATGGTATCCTATCAAAATTTGTACGTAACCATCTATAGCGACTGCCATGAGTGCTACTCATATCTTTCATATTTGGTACGAACGCAATAGCGTGGTAGTGAGTATCTAAGACTGAAGAAGAGGTATGGAGGGAAAGACTCGAGCAACTCAAGCACGTTCACCGATTTATAGAAATTACATCCATAATAGATTTGGCCTTCACACCACTTTTGTCTTTGTTATTGTCAGAATTGGTGAAAGTAGGTAGTGGAATACAGAAAATAGGGAAGCCGTTCATCGTACTGGTTGGCCTCCAACAAGACGGA
>JZKD02S0064316.1:0-16623 GCA_000966675.3 Picea glauca
GTTAGGATGATCCCACTAAATCATGAAAGCGAATAAGATCCAAACCATTCGGATGCCACCTCACCATAGAAGTTTCTCCTTCTAGAAGATTCGAGAAAACGCTCATTTTTCCCACATGCAGTCATTCTCGCACCCTAGCTATAGAGCAACCTGTGAACATATCGCACCCTGGCTATAGTGAAACCTGCGAGAATGGGTCATTCTCACACCCTACCTATATAGCAACCTGCAAACTTTCTTTTTTATAAGGTTTTTACATAGGAAAATGCAACTTCTTTTCTCAGGAAAAGTTCTTCTCCCTTCTCTCTTTAGGAACTCAGGCCACTGACCCCTCTGAAGGAAACATATAGGTTTACATCATTAAAAATCATAGGGATGACAAAAATAATGTGTAACAGTAGGCTCATCTCCTACTTCTATGCCTCCTGATGACAAAAATGTTGTAGACACTGCATGAAAGTAATTAGTTCTCTATGGGCTCGGATAATCACAATTTGCAAAAGTGTCCTGGTTTCAACATTCAACAGGATAAATAGAAAATGTCATAATGGATTCCTCCAATGATCAGGAATGCCTCAATCAATACAATTACATCCATTATGGTGTGGTCCCAATAGTCTAATGATGATATTTCCAGCAATAACTGCAGTTCTATCAATTCTAGATCGTCATTCTAATGGTCAGGACGCCTCTAACAATCATATTTCTTCTTCATGGTGAAGTAACAGTCTACTTTGTTCTGATATTCCGACGAGGTTCAAGTTCTACAAGCCTTCCTTCTGTGAAGTCCTCTCTGGAACCTCCTGCAATTTTTCTATCTTTTCTTTCTTCTTATTGAGCTTTCTTGCTTTCTTTCCTGTGGCATGTGTCTCTGGATTCCTCTTTCCATAATTGTTGTTATATTCTCTTAGCATAGTAACTTCGCACTACTAGGGGTCTTTCACAGGCTTCGAGGGTAATGCTTCTTCTCTTATTGTTTCTAGAGTAGGTTCTCTTATCTTCTACATGGATAAGTTCTTTAAACCTTATTGCGTTCTTTCAACTTCAACAACTAAGTCTCTGGCCCTCAGTTGCTTTGACTTGTTCTTCTGTTATTCTATTAAGAGCACTATTCTCCTAGCCATGAAATCCATTAATTTTTTATTTTTATGTTCTATAGCTTCCTCTTCGTCTTTCCTTCAGATCTGATCTCTCTAAATCCAAGTCTTTCCTAACATAAGTGCAAAAGGAGCGTTGTTCTCAAAAAAATGAATGACCTCAAATTCTTCTTCTATTGATGTCCCATGATCACTCATAGGTACATGAGTAAGTATTCCACATAGGGTTATCATATTTCCTTTAAACAATCATATTCCTCCCAATGAAGGAATCATAACAGGCTTTCCCAAAATTTTCCAAGTACTTTCTGGCATAATGTTCACCTGTGTTTTTGCATCCAATACACAGTCTATGTCGAAGTCTCCTATTCTTGTTTCTATGCACTCTTTCTCTTTTTAAGATCTCTGATAAACTGATGTCTCTGTGATCATTCAATGTTTCTTTCATCTACAATAATATAGCCTCATATTATTTCTAGTTCTTTAGCATATTCTTAGTCTCTTGACCTTCCTCATGGTTTTCTTGTCTCATGTTCATCTTCTCAACTTTAGAAATCATTCTAGGGAAATCTAAAAATTCATGTCCAGTAGCTTTACCACAAAGGAAAATAGGACCTCTACTAGGGCATTCCTTAGAAAGATGTCCTGGTCTTCTGTAATTATAACATAATGTCAATCCTCTCTTTCTCTTAAATGATCCCCAACCTTTCCTGTACTGCGCAACGCGATCACTGATGGACCTGCAAAAAATTATTTCTAGGATCCTGCATCCACTTGTTAGTCCAAAAAATATTTCTATGCATAGGAATAACAACAACAAATCTACACACAAAGATTTCTCTTTTCTTCAGTTCCCAGCATTCACATTTTCAGGTCCCGATAGCAGAACTATTTGTTGGCATAGGGGAAGACCCTAGGTTCAATGTTTCAACAATTCATGAACAAAACCCTAACTATCGGCCCTTTCGGAAACACCTACGAAGAATATGAAGTTTCACCTTAGGTAGAGGCAGGGGGGTTGTAGGACTCAAGTGTATACAACCTAGCTGGGACACATATCTGTGATCACAATACTTAACATAGCACTTTGTAATTAACATTCATTAGTCTTTGACCCTTATTCACAACACAGATAAAAATCCTAATTATAGAACAACACAGTATTCAATAAGATCTAAGCATATCTAACCATTTAACACATAGCATCAAACAAATCTAGCATTCATTCATGTTATTCACCACTAAGATGCTACATCAGATGCATCTAACATACATAAATATTTATCACTAAGCATAAATCACATCAATAACACAAAGCAATCACAACACATTATATACGTGGTTCACCCCCAGCGTGGGGCAACGTCCACCAAGTCTGTTTCTTCATTATTATCTTATTTCAATCTTCTTACATGCTCAGAGCCTCAAAACCAACTTTGCATAGGATAGGATATTTGTGCGCACTTTGTCAGATCCTCCTTCCTTGAGTTCGGCATAGCACATAGCCTTCTTACAATCACTTTCACTTAACTCTGCAAGTTCTCAACACATAGTATGCATGGAGCCTTCACAACTAATCACACTTAGAAACCTTTACATATCTTGCACAAAGCCAACTTAAATCTGATCTTATGATTCTTACAATTCCTAGATATTTATTTATACATTTAAAAATGGGGCCTAAGCATGGGCAAACCCATGGGCCAACATCCCATACCCGTTACATAAGCCCTAAACACAAAAAATATTGTAAAAGGGGGCTAGATCTCGCAATCTCTACTTCGTCTGGGTGCTTTGTCTTCGACCAGCCTGTCGAAGTCCCAAAAATGGTCAAACATGACCAAGGTTCTCCAAAACTTGGTCGAGGCCCAGCACGTCCCTAGATCGTCGAACCATGCTCCACCACCAATTGCGAAGATTCTTGTAGGAATTGTTGAAGCCAACCTTTTTTCTTTTTCCACCAAGTTTTTTCCTCAATTTCCCGGGATGAACTTCTGACACTTTGGGAAGATTATTTTATAAGTTTGAATCTTGCATTTGACCGATTTTCGGAAATTGAAAACCTCTTTTGTAAATTTTGCAAGTTTTTTCTTTTGGTTTTTTGTCGCAAGGATATAATCTCTAGATCTTGGTCTCGATTGCTTGCTTGAAAAATAATATTTGATTTATTTGAAGTTTTGGATTGTTTTTATTTTTGGATTGTTCATTGATTGAGAAACATTTTTGTTTGCATTTGACAAAAATCTTTCCTATCATTTCTTTTTTGTCTACATTATAAGTTTGATTTGGGAATAGTGTTGAGAGTGTGTTAATTTTATTGGATTACATTTTCTTTCCTCCTTTACATCTCTGATCTGATTTGAGGAAGAAAGAACTAGATTTTTTCTTTTGTTAGTAATTTTAAAAGTAATTTGTTTCATTCAAATATTTGTAAGAGAAAATTGGAAAATTTTGTAGCTTTTGATTATTTGGAATTTTGTTCATTCAAAAATTGAGAAACTGTGTTTCGTAGATTTTGCATTTCAAAGAAATATACCTTCTCCCCATTGTACTTAGAGTTCATTGAATTAAATGATTTCATAATCATATATTATTGCATTCTATTGGGTCAAGGTCATATACATCATCAATTTCATCTCCATCTCCCTTTTGAGTAAGCAACAACCTCTTTACAATACAACGTAATATTAAAATTTATTACCAAATTTTATTTTTCTAGAAATTATCTACACCAACATTAGATGGGATAGATCTTTGGAATATGTTTAAAGTCACACTCTCCAAATCATCGAAATACACAATAATTTCTTGTGATAGGGAGAGTTTCAAATACACTTTCTACATTTTGTCCCGGGAAGCCCTTCTAACACAATGGTCAAACTTGAGGTCGCATTAAGAATGGCAGAGTTACTCACCCTGCTTTGTTGGTCTTGGTGTAGATATTGCACATATTATTGGGGGTCACTTGAGAAAAAAATCTTGTGGGGACCTTCTTGAGTTGATTTCGGGCTTAGATACCCTGCCTTTGCGCATGGATCAGACTGTCAATTATTTCCCCAGGCATCATTGGAGTAATTGGTAACCTTAGTGGCCTATCTCTTTAGGGTCTTTACATGAGGTGACTGTGGAGGGGAAAGTCTTCACAGTACCTGGAATAGATGTTGGCCAAACTCACTCGAGATCCTTGGAGGGTATACCCATGATTATGTGTGGGAGTTTGCACCAAGGTGTAAATCTGTTAAGCAGGTCATCAATGTAAATTTTCCACCCACTTTATCCCAACCCCTTCTTATCTTGATTTCACTACATTAGATTTCATCACCAACTAGTGACTTCTAAATAAGAAGGTTTGTTTGCTTGGTTTGATTTCTATATTTTATTAGTGAGTGTTGATTGTTTCTCTAGTTGGCCATAGATTTATTTCATTCTTTATTTGGTGCGACCAACATCGACCCTCTCCGTTCACATAGGATGAAAGGGGTACCTCCGGAAGATCTAGAAGATTACATCCCTTTTTTTCCTAACTCACTAGAGGGATCTTCTGAAGGAGAAATCAATAACGAAGTAGCCTCTAAGATTGGAAATTTGACTCTTTTAGAGTAATTCAGACTTCCCATAAATCCGTTATTGAGTGTTGTACAAGATCCACATTTCCTCCAGATGAATTCATCATGAGACCTTGTTATTGAAGAGAATATTGAAGTACCTACTTTACCTAACACTGAGTATAGAGTAGACAATCCACTTCTTCCGAGTGAGTCGTTTATAACCCTGGTTCATATTGCTGGAATTTTTAATCCTAGCTCTGTCCATGTTCATTCTTTTTGGAGAACTTATTCGGGACACGATATTTTTGACAAACTAGGAATGCATCCTAATCAACCTATGGCATCACAAACACCTATGATGTATACTACTTATACAATACCTTTATATCATTTTACTGGAATAACCAGTAATTTCATCACAGTTTTAGACCAATTGTTGGTTGGTTCTCACACAATTTTTCCTCTCCAGATCGCCCACTCTACCATAGTCCCACAAGCTGTGACTTTTTATACTAGAAATGTGGTTATCACTCAAGCTCCTATTGGAACACCACTTCCTCTTATATCAAATCCATCACTTCCCCTTGGGTATAACGCTTTGAATACTTCCATTGCTAATCCTGCCTAGAATCCGACCAGAGGGCCTAAGATTTTTATTCCACTTGGGTACAATGTTGTTGTTGGTTTTGTTCCTACACCTTCCCAGGTTCTCTCTGGAGGGTCGTACATTTCTCCTCCACCTTATCCTAGAGGATTTAATCATTCGAGACCCAGTAGCTCCAATCCAGTTGGAGGCACCAGTCATTTTGTCGCTTCTAGTTTTCAGATTCATGTTGGAGGTCAACCTCAACTTGGGGGGAAATATCAAGTTGGGGGGAAACTTCAAGATGTGGGGCAACCTCAAGTTGGAGACCATAACCCAGTTTATGGACAAAGTATACCTGTGTTACAATATCANTCATATTTCTTCTTCATGGTGAAGTAACAGTCTACTTTGTTCTGATATTCCGACGAGGTTCAAGTTCTACAAGCCTTCCTTCTGTGAAGTCCTCTCTGGAACCTCCTGCAATTTTTCTATCTTTTCTTTCTTCTTATTGAGCTTTCTTGCTTTCTTTCCTGTGGCATGTGTCTCTGGATTCCTCTTTCCATAATTGTTGTTATATTCTCTTAGCATAGTAACTTCGCACTACTAGGGGTCTTTCACAGGCTTCGAGGGTAATGCTTCTTCTCTTATTGTTTCTAGAGTAGGTTCTCTTATCTTCTACATGGATAAGTTCTTTAAACCTTATTGCGTTCTTTCAACTTCAACAACTAAGTCTCTGGCCCTCAGTTGCTTTGACTTGTTCTTCTGTTATTCTATTAAGAGCACTATTCTCCTAGCCATGAAATCCATTAATTTTTTATTTTTATGTTCTATAGCTTCCTCTTCGTCTTTCCTTCAGATCTGATCTCTCTAAATCCAAGTCTTTCCTAACATAAGTGCAAAAGGAGCGTTGTTCTCAAAAAAATGAATGACCTCAAATTCTTCTTCTATTGATGTCCCATGATCACTCATAGGTACATGAGTAAGTATTCCACATAGGGTTATCATATTTCCTTTAAACAATCATATTCCTCCCAATGAAGGAATCATAACAGGCTTTCCCAAAATTTTCCAAGTACTTTCTGGCATAATGTTCACCTGTGTTTTTGCATCCAATACACAGTCTATGTCGAAGTCTCCTATTCTTGTTTCTATGCACTCTTTCTCTTTTTAAGATCTCTGATAAACTGATGTCTCTGTGATCATTCAATGTTTCTTTCATCTACAATAATATAGCCTCATATTATTTCTAGTTCTTTAGCATATTCTTAGTCTCTTGACCTTCCTCATGGTTTTCTTGTCTCATGTTCATCTTCTCAACTTTAGAAATCATTCTAGGGAAATCTAAAAATTCATGTCCAGTAGCTTTACCACAAAGGAAAATAGGACCTCTACTAGGGCATTCCTTAGAAAGATGTCCTGGTCTTCTGTAATTATAACATAATGTCAATCCTCTCTTTCTCTTAAATGATCCCCAACCTTTCCTGTACTGCGCAACGCGATCACTGATGGACCTGCAAAAAATTATTTCTAGGATCCTGCATCCACTTGTTAGTCCAAAAAATATTTCTATGCATAGGAATAACAACAACAAATCTACACACAAAGATTTCTCTTTTCTTCAGTTCCCAGCATTCACATTTTCAGGTCCCGATAGCAGAACTATTTGTTGGCATAGGGGAAGACCCTAGGTTCAATGTTTCAACAATTCATGAACAAAACCCTAACTATCGGCCCTTTCGGAAACACCTACGAAGAATATGAAGTTTCACCTTAGGTAGAGGCAGGGGGGTTGTAGGACTCAAGTGTATACAACCTAGCTGGGACACATATCTGTGATCACAATACTTAACATAGCACTTTGTAATTAACATTCATTAGTCTTTGACCCTTATTCACAACACAGATAAAAATCCTAATTATAGAACAACACAGTATTCAATAAGATCTAAGCATATCTAACCATTTAACACATAGCATCAAACAAATCTAGCATTCATTCATGTTATTCACCACTAAGATGCTACATCAGATGCATCTAACATACATAAATATTTATCACTAAGCATAAATCACATCAATAACACAAAGCAATCACAACACATTATATACGTGGTTCACCCCCAGCGTGGGGCAACGTCCACCAAGTCTGTTTCTTCATTATTATCTTATTTCAATCTTCTTACATGCTCAGAGCCTCAAAACCAACTTTGCATAGGATAGGATATTTGTGCGCACTTTGTCAGATCCTCCTTCCTTGAGTTCGGCATAGCACATAGCCTTCTTACAATCACTTTCACTTAACTCTGCAAGTTCTCAACACATAGTATGCATGGAGCCTTCACAACTAATCACACTTAGAAACCTTTACATATCTTGCACAAAGCCAACTTAAATCTGATCTTATGATTCTTACAATTCCTAGATATTTATTTATACATTTAAAAATGGGGCCTAAGCATGGGCAAACCCATGGGCCAACATCCCATACCCGTTACATAAGCCCTAAACACAAAAAATATTGTAAAAGGGGGCTAGATCTCGCAATCTCTACTTCGTCTGGGTGCTTTGTCTTCGACCAGCCTGTCGAAGTCCCAAAAATGGTCAAACATGACCAAGGTTCTCCAAAACTTGGTCGAGGCCCAGCACGTCCCTAGATCGTCGAACCATGCTCCACCACCAATTGCGAAGATTCTTGTAGGAATTGTTGAAGCCAACCTTTTTTCTTTTTCCACCAAGTTTTTTCCTCAATTTCCCGGGATGAACTTCTGACACTTTGGGAAGATTATTTTATAAGTTTGAATCTTGCATTTGACCGATTTTCGGAAATTGAAAACCTCTTTTGTAAATTTTGCAAGTTTTTTCTTTTGGTTTTTTGTCGCAAGGATATAATCTCTAGATCTTGGTCTCGATTGCTTGCTTGAAAAATAATATTTGATTTATTTGAAGTTTTGGATTGTTTTTATTTTTGGATTGTTCATTGATTGAGAAACATTTTTGTTTGCATTTGACAAAAATCTTTCCTATCATTTCTTTTTTGTCTACATTATAAGTTTGATTTGGGAATAGTGTTGAGAGTGTGTTAATTTTATTGGATTACATTTTCTTTCCTCCTTTACATCTCTGATCTGATTTGAGGAAGAAAGAACTAGATTTTTTCTTTTGTTAGTAATTTTAAAAGTAATTTGTTTCATTCAAATATTTGTAAGAGAAAATTGGAAAATTTTGTAGCTTTTGATTATTTGGAATTTTGTTCATTCAAAAATTGAGAAACTGTGTTTCGTAGATTTTGCATTTCAAAGAAATATACCTTCTCCCCATTGTACTTAGAGTTCATTGAATTAAATGATTTCATAATCATATATTATTGCATTCTATTGGGTCAAGGTCATATACATCATCAATTTCATCTCCATCTCCCTTTTGAGTAAGCAACAACCTCTTTACAATACAACGTAATATTAAAATTTATTACCAAATTTTATTTTTCTAGAAATTATCTACACCAACATTAGATGGGATAGATCTTTGGAATATGTTTAAAGTCACACTCTCCAAATCATCGAAATACACAATAATTTCTTGTGATAGGGAGAGTTTCAAATACACTTTCTACATTTTGTCCCGGGAAGCCCTTCTAACACAATGGTCAAACTTGAGGTCGCATTAAGAATGGCAGAGTTACTCACCCTGCTTTGTTGGTCTTGGTGTAGATATTGCACATATTATTGGGGGTCACTTGAGAAAAAAATCTTGTGGGGACCTTCTTGAGTTGATTTCGGGCTTAGATACCCTGCCTTTGCGCATGGATCAGACTGTCAATTATTTCCCCAGGCATCATTGGAGTAATTGGTAACCTTAGTGGCCTATCTCTTTAGGGTCTTTACATGAGGTGACTGTGGAGGGGAAAGTCTTCACAGTACCTGGAATAGATGTTGGCCAAACTCACTCGAGATCCTTGGAGGGTATACCCATGATTATGTGTGGGAGTTTGCACCAAGGTGTAAATCTGTTAAGCAGGTCATCAATGTAAATTTTCCACCCACTTTATCCCAACCCCTTCTTATCTTGATTTCACTACATTAGATTTCATCACCAACTAGTGACTTCTAAATAAGAAGGTTTGTTTGCTTGGTTTGATTTCTATATTTTATTAGTGAGTGTTGATTGTTTCTCTAGTTGGCCATAGATTTATTTCATTCTTTATTTGGTGCGACCAACATCGACCCTCTCCGTTCACATAGGATGAAAGGGGTACCTCCGGAAGATCTAGAAGATTACATCCCTTTTTTTCCTAACTCACTAGAGGGATCTTCTGAAGGAGAAATCAATAACGAAGTAGCCTCTAAGATTGGAAATTTGACTCTTTTAGAGTAATTCAGACTTCCCATAAATCCGTTATTGAGTGTTGTACAAGATCCACATTTCCTCCAGATGAATTCATCATGAGACCTTGTTATTGAAGAGAATATTGAAGTACCTACTTTACCTAACACTGAGTATAGAGTAGACAATCCACTTCTTCCGAGTGAGTCGTTTATAACCCTGGTTCATATTGCTGGAATTTTTAATCCTAGCTCTGTCCATGTTCATTCTTTTTGGAGAACTTATTCGGGACACGATATTTTTGACAAACTAGGAATGCATCCTAATCAACCTATGGCATCACAAACACCTATGATGTATACTACTTATACAATACCTTTATATCATTTTACTGGAATAACCAGTAATTTCATCACAGTTTTAGACCAATTGTTGGTTGGTTCTCACACAATTTTTCCTCTCCAGATCGCCCACTCTACCATAGTCCCACAAGCTATGACTTTTTATACTAGAAATGTGGTTATCACTCAAGCTCCTATTGGAACACCACTTCCTCTTATATCAAATCCATCACTTCCCCCTGGGTATAACGCTTTGAATACTTCCATTGCTAATCCTGCCTAGAATCCGACCAGAGGGCCTAAGATTTTTATTCCACCTGGGTACAATGTTGTTGTTGGTTTTGTTCCTACACCTTCCCAGGTTCTCTCCAGAGGGTCGTACATTTCTCCTCCACCTTCTCCTAGAGGAGTTAATCATCCGAGACCCAGTAGCTCCAATCCAGTTGGAGGCACCAGTCATTTTGTCGCTTCTGGTTTTCAGATTCATGTTGGAGTTCAACCTCAAATTGGGGGGAAATATCAAGTTGGGGGGAAACTTCAAGTTGTGGGGCAACCTCAAGTTGGAGACCATAACCCAGTTTATGGACAAAGTATACCTGTGTTACAATATCAATGTTGGAATCTCCCTTTCTAAGGGAATCAACAACCGTCTTGGGGGAACATCCTCAAGTTAATGCTTTTGTACCCCCTAATATCTAGAAACTGTATCCAGGTTCTATGAATCCTACTTGGGGTCTAAATTTTCAGTCTAATGCTCCTTTCCAAGGAAGATTCCCCAATCAACCAACTTTTGTTGGCTATGTAGCTCAAAACCCTCCACAACCAAATCTGTCGGGACTATGTAACTATTTGCAGACTGCTTATGGTCCTATTGGTATACCTACAAGATTACCTCCTCAAAACTACCAGTTTCCTCAAGTGAATAGACAATTGCCTTTTCTTGCTACTTTTGATTTACCAGATTTATCTAGGATTTTGAATGATCGTATTTTTCATTCTCCTTACTGGCCTATCATTCCTTCCAATTTACCATAAGAAATTCCTAAGTTTGATGGATGACCAAGAGAGGACCCAAATAATCACATCATGGCATTCCATCTTTGGTGTTCGTCTAAATCATTGATGGATGACTCTATAAGATTATGTATTTTCCAACGAACTCTTACGGGTTTGGCAACTAAATGGTACATTGAGTTACTACGAGTTTTATTTACTGACTTCAATACTCTATCTATGGCCTTCTTAACACATTACCAATTGCCAATACGTTACAAGAAAAGAACTAAAATTTTGGGTTCTTTCAAACAATCCTCTTCCACTCACATTTCTGATCATATTCATGAATGGAGGAGGAGAAGGCGCTTAATCAAAGTTCCCATTCCTGACCAACTATTGGTAGAGTGATTTACTAAATCACTTATTGGTTCTATAGCCCGTGGCATTACCATGGGTGGTGTTGTCACCGAAGAGTAGTCAATTATTCATGCTCAATATTTAGATCTCGTTTATTCGCAAACGGGTACTCTATATGACTTAATCCCTGATGCTCCTTGTCCTTCTATGAATCCTACCCTGACACGCCCAGTATCTTCCCATGCTGTTGATGGCATGATTGACACTTTTCACGCTGAGACTCAGTCTAAATAAGAAAGCCACACCAACCCCAAATATAATACTTCTATTGTACAAAATAATCCTAATCCAACTCCTTCCCCCAGTAAAACCTTTGACGTCAATTCAGTTCAATCTACACCTATTGGTAAAAATAAAAATAAAAAGAAAGGGAAGGGTAGGAATAAGGATGATAACAATAATAATCCACAATATAAAAAAACCAAATCCCAACCTACTAATGATAAATAAAAATTTAAGCCTCATTATCCTTTCCTTATCTATGGTGACGATAATTACATGAAAGATTGTCCACGACATGCCGAGGTTACTAAGTTCCTGCAAGGAACCGACACACCTTCTACCCCTACCATCTTGTCACAACATTTCCCTTCTCAGCAATAGGCCCAATTCGTCATTCATGACTAACCCACTCCCTCTACCACATATTATTTTCTTATGTGTACTGGTGACTCCAAAAAGAACGATGTTGCAATCGAAAATCGATCTAAAGATTATTCTCCTTCGAAAGAAAAAGTGGATGATGCACCACCTCCATTGGTTCAACCTCCTCCACCAACTTCACCTCCAAACTATCCTCTACATATTGAATGACCGAGCCTAGATACAATGTTTCATCCTCCTCCCAAGGGCATTGTTCGAAAGTCATCCTTTAATCCTCATGCACGTGCTGCCCAAAACTACAGTATTGTAGAAGACCTTGTACAAGCACCCTCTGCGATGTCGGCTCTTGAATTCCTTCAAAGTTGTCCTACTCAATAAAAGGCGTTGTTAAAGGATATTGGTGGAATTGATCCTATCGATACTAATTTAATAATATTTGACTTGGAAGATCATATTCCAAGGCTTCCTCCTCAATTATCATTTCAGATCCAAGTTGTTGTGGAAAATAAGAATATTTGTCGAACCATTATTGACAAAGGAGCCTCGAATTGCATTATTTCCATTACTTTTTGGAAATACATTGGCTCTCCTACCCTGACCGAGTCACACAATAATATTAAATCCTTTAATGCTACAGGTTTCAAACCTTATGGTGTTCTTCCTTTGTTTTCTATTACATTATAAGGTAAAGCGGTTAATGTTGAGGTTGAGGTCTTTGATGCACCTCTTGATCACAACCTTCTACTTGGCCGTAGTTGGATTAACTTCATGTGTGTAGTTGTTTCTACCATTTTCCATGTGTTACGTTTCCCACACCAAGGTAAGGTCATTACTGTCGATCAATTGGCCTTCTTTAATTCTGATTAATGTACTAGCAACGTTCCTTTCATTTTGAAAACATCTCCTGGTTATGAGAATGTTGGTGTGGGTATTCTTAAAGATTCAACGTTAATGGGTACTTTCCCCATTCTTCCACCCAATATTCCTTATCCTTTTTTCATCTCTATCAATATGATATCAACTTCTATTAGCGAAACCCCTGAGTCTTATGACCCTTGGATAGTACCTAACCCTATCGATTTCCTTCCTTACGACGACTGCATGCCTTTAAGTCTGGTAGAACTAGCTTATCAAGCTATTCAATCGACTACTTCTCCTCCTTCTCTCTGTGATACATCTCCCGATCCATTTCATATGATCTTTCCTACTGACAATATAATCATGATTTTCATGTATGGAAGAGACTCCATGGGACGATGGACATCATCGTTCTATTCTCTTTCTGGAACCTGAGACCATAGAGAATTATCAATGGATTTCGACACCATCTACCATTGTTGTTATTTCCTCTGTTTCTGAAGCTACACAAGATTTTTTGTATGAAGGGAATTTGAGTAATATCTACCCTACCATCCCGCTTGACATTTTGATTAATCCTGGAGTCATGGAAAATGTTCATATCGGTGCCTCATGTTCTAGCGATGAGGTATGTACTTATAAATACCTTTTCCAACAATTTTGTGGCATTTTCACCTGGAGTTATGAAGGAATTATTGGTATTGATATTGATATTGTTGTGCATGATATTAAGACATACCTAGATGCTAAACCCATTCGACAGAGACTTCACCCAGTATACCCACTCAAAGCTACTGCAATTAATCTTGAGGTTGAGAAATTTCTTAAAGTCGGTTTTATCTATCCTATAGCTTTGACGGATTGGGTATCCAATTTTGTTCTCGTTACGAAGAAATAAGGCACGATCAGTGTTTGTGTCTTATAGGGATATCAACAAAGATTTTCCCAAAGATAACTATCCAACCCATGTCATTGACCAGATTGTTGACAACTGTGTTGGAAGTGAAATATTTTCTTTGATGGATGGTTTCTTCGGCTATAATCAAATTAATATTTTACCTATGGATCAACATAAGACTACTTTTATTTTCCCTTGGGGAACTCTCACCTATTGGAAACAACCTTTTGGTCTAAAAAATGTTGGGGCAACTTTTCATCACACTATGTCTTACACGTTTCACGATATTAAACACATTGTACAACCCTATCTAGATGAATTATTGAAGCATTCTATGCGTCGTCAAGATCACCCGACACATATACGGGCCATTTTTCTACGTTGTCGTTATTATCACATACGTTTGAATCCTCACAAATGTGTTTTTTGTGTGGAATCCAACCGAATTCTTGGTTTTATCGTGTTGATACATGGGATTAGGGTATACCCCTTGAAGGTTGAGGCTATTCTTAATCTACCTCCTCCTTCCACATTACGCCAACTCCAAAGTTTTCAAGGGAAGGAAAACTTTTTACGTTGATTCATTCCCAACTACACTAAATTAATTAAAGGATTTACTCGGCTTCTCAAGAAAGGTTACGATTTTGTATGGGACAACACTACAAAAAAATATTTTGAAGCTTTGAAACTCGCCTTAACCCGTACACCATTGTTGTTCCCACCTGATTATAGTTGAGATTATTTCCTTTACTTAGCTACTTTAGACTCTACTATTGCTATGGTTTTAGTCCAAAAGGATGATTCACACGATGAACATGTTGTATATTATTTGATTCGAATTTTCACAACCACCAAAACCAAATATCTACATGTGGAGAAACTGGCCTTGGAAGCTATTCAATATTTTCGTCACTACATATTATTACACAGAACCACTATTACTTTTGATTGAAACCCCATGCAACACATCCTTACCTGACAATTTCTAGGGGGAAAATACTCTAAATGGATAGTTATTTTGCTGGAGTTTGATTTGGAGTTTGAGCGTGCCAAGTCAAAGTAATCTTTGGTTTTTTCCAATTTGATTTCTGACCTTCCCTTTATTGAGACATAGACTATGGCAGAGGATTCCTTACTAGACGAATCCCTCTTTCTGATAAGTTCTGACGATGTATGGTATGGAGATATTATCATCTATCTCTAGAACCAAACTTTTTGGCCTGATATTTCTAGTATAGATCATCTTCATATCCGATATCAAGCCCATCAATACATTATCCTTGGGGATACCCTTTACCGCTATGGTATTGATTCCATGTTTCGAAGATGTCTCACTTACGATGAAGTTGAGAAAGGTTTGAATGACTGTCACTCTAGAGCATTTGGCAGTCATATGTCTGGGTATGCCACTGCCCAAAATATCTTATGAGCTGGTTATTTCTGGCCTTCGTTGTTTAAAGATTGCATTACTGCTATCCAGAAATTCCATGTTTGTCAAACCTACAACAACAAGATTCGATCCCATCCTTCTCCCTTACACCCTGTATTTTCTGTTGGTCCATTCGCTAAATGGATCATTAACTTCATGACATGTAACCCTCACTCGACTAGGGGGCATGGATACATTATTGTAGTTGTGGATTATTTCACTAAATGGGTCGAGGCGATGCCTACATTTGATAATACCAGGAAAATGCAATGTTATTCATATTCAATCATATCATTACTCTATTTGGTGTCCCTCAAGCCATCGTTACTGATCATGGTAGTCATCTTCACAATTTCATGATGTCTGAACTTACTGAAAAGTTGGGTCTTCGACATGAAAACTCAACCCCCTATTATCCACATGCCAATGGCCAGGTTGAAGAAATTAACAAAGTTCTCACTACTATGCTTTGATGGATGGTAGGAATTCATAATTGAAATTGGCACACAATGTTGTTCTTAGTATTGTGGGCCTATCGAACATCCATTAAGTCTACCACGGGATTCACACTTTTCCATTTAGTATATGGTATTGAAGAAATTTTGTCAATTGAATGTGAGATCCCATCTTTGAAACTAGTTGTCAAACTTCTCCCTAAAACCTCGGTTGAAGAGGAACATCTTTTGTATTTGATGCAATTAGACAAAATTGGTCATGATGTTGCCTTAGTCATTGAAACTCAGAAAAATCATGTCAAAGCCCAATATGAAAAGCATGTCAAAGCACGTCTTTTTTCTGAAGGTGATATAGGTCTTATTTACAAGCAAGATCGTGATTTGCTAGGGGCCAGTAAATTCTTGTAATATACCAGATATAAAATGTATGTAGAACATAAATAAAAATGCTAATAACGGCATAATAAAAACAATATAACTAGAGCATTCACCACAATAACACTGAAATGATATGAGAATAATAACAGAAATCTGGGCTTAACAGGGTATTATCGCAAGTTTGTTAAGAATTATGGGAATATTGCAGTACCTCTCACTTCTCTCCTCAAAAAGAACTCTTTCACTTGGACTATAGCCGCTGCTCAAGATTTTCAAACTTTGAAGATGGCCATGTGCACCACTGTTATAAGCAAAATCTGTCCGTAGGGACGGATCCGACCTATCCAGCTGTGAAGCTGGTTACAGCCCCTTTGGTAGCTTGGCACGAGGCAGAGGCTACCCGCACCACAGGTGGTCCTTCGCCTGAGGCGGTAAAGAAGGGGAAGAAGGAAGGTGAAATACTTACAAAAAGTCGTTCTCAGGACCACCCACCCTGGGTGTTATCCTTCCTTAACTTCCTGGATGGCCGAGATGGCCTGGGGGATGAAATTTATGGACAATGGGATGAAAATGAGCTCACTGATTTTTAGGACAGCGAACTAAATAAAGTGGACAGCGAGCTGTTCACTCACTTAAAGTGTTGGAAACTGTCCCAGAATGGGTCACCGGGGTAACCGGTATCCTGGGTAAATAA
>JZKD02S0064327.1:11318-21590 GCA_000966675.3 Picea glauca
TTCTACCAGAATCCAAGCCAGCAGCCAAACTTTTCTT
Source organism: Picea glauca (assembly GCA_000966675.3). NCBI lineage: Eukaryota > Viridiplantae > Streptophyta > Pinopsida > Pinales > Pinaceae > Picea > Picea glauca. Next base: position 11,356 of record JZKD02S0064327.1, read on the forward strand.
GGCAACCTGGTGCTAGTCAAACTCCAAGCCCCGTTTTCCCAGGTTATCACCAACAACCCAAACTACCTTTCCTGGCGACTTTGCACTTGCCAGATTTGACAAGGTTATTGAATGACCCTATATGTCACGATCCATGTTGGCCTCCTATGTCGATGAAGTTTCCTTTGGACATCCCAAAGTTAGAAGCCAATCCTAACGAAGATCCAGGAGACATGTGACTACCTTCCATCTTTGGTGCTCTTCTAACTCATTGAAAGACGATTCCGTAAAGTTGCGTTGTTTCAATGTACTCTCATTGGGAGTGCCATGAAATGGTACATTGAGTTCAATCACTCAAGATACTCTTCCTTCGATGAACTGGTGATGGATTTCCTAAACCATTTCCATTTACCTGTAATATATGACGCTAGCATAGAGTTGCTTGCTAATTTTGAACAGACGATAGCAGACCATATCTCAGATCATATCCGAGAATGGAGACATAGGAGGAGTTTAATTAAAGTTCCAGTCTCATCTATTCTTGGTCTGGTTTATTATACAACATCTTACTAGATGCGCCACGCTCAATACTAGATAAAACTAGATAGAGAGCTGGACCACATGCCGATGGTATTGTTGGATCCCCACAAACAAAGCCCGCTGAACAACTAACAAATCAGTTGTAATAGTTGTCTATACAACACATAGAGACAAGCCAAACTACTGCTTTGGCTACTCCCCCTACCAAAACGTTGGATGTACACACAGTGCAATCGACTAACCCAAAGGCCACCCAGCAGCCTGAAGGAAAGAAAAAACAATGGAAAAAGGGTAAGGGGGATAAGAAACCCACCGATAATGTTGGCGAGGGAAATACTGAAAAATGGAAGGTGAGGTATCCATGCAATATATGCATGGAAGACCACCCAACCCACCTATGTCCTCGGCTTGCAGAGGCCCAAAAGTTTGTGACACAGCAACAGCCCGTCGTGTTAACTAATCCATTTCAACATGGACAAAATCTAACTCAAGCCTCAATAAGCATGGAAGGGGGCAGTCAAGGACCCCCTCCATATTCGAACAACCCCTCATCTGTGAACGTGTATATGGTGAAAGGTCATGCTTTTTGATCAACTAGAGCACATGACTATAGTCAACCAAGCACTTCTGAGAAGGGAAAAGAAGCCAAACTCCCATATCTTCCTCTACATATTGAGAAGACATTGGTTGAAACAATGACACACATCCCCAAAGGTGCGTTCAAGAGATATTCTCACAACCCTAATACAAGGGCTGCCCAGAACTACTCTGTGGTGGAGGATTTATCACAAACCCCTTGTGCGATGTCTGCTTTGGAGGTCCTCCAAAGTTGTCCTTTCTAGAGGAAAGCTTTGTTAACATCTTTAGGGTCTACCAAGACTTCTAATCCAGGTACAATCATGCTAGATACAACTGACTTAAAACCTCGTCTGCCTTACCACATAGCATTTCAGATAGTAGTGCCTCATCCCACAAAAACTTTTACAAGGAATATCTTCCACACGGTAGTGGATGAGGGCACCTCGACATGAGTTATGTTGTTAGCATGTTGGAAGGCCATCAGCTAGCCTATTTTGTCTCCATCACCTACTCTCCTCACTACTTTCGACGGTCATTCATTCCGACCACATGGTATCATTCCATCGTTCCCCATGTAGTTAGGAGGGAAGACCGTGTGCGTCGAGGTAGAAGTAGTCAACGCTCGCCTCGTCTATAATCTTTTGTTAAGAAGGATTTGGACTTACGCTATGCAAGCCATGGTAACTACAATTTTTCATGTCTTGTTGTTTCCACACGAGGGTCGAATTGTGACCATAGATCAATTATCTTTCTCTAGACTTGACCCATCACTAGGGGCATCCACGGTGCCAATGATTGATAATCCTCAACCAGGTGTTTTTAACGTACGGGTTGGTTTGTTCCCATACTTGATGGGTACCTTTGATTACCCACCCCATTAAGGCGATATCAAATTTATATCCAATCATCATAAGGTTGAGATTTCTCAGGTTTCGTCGTTCCGCATGACTTACTTCGATGACCCGTGGACACTTCCTTCCCCATCAGCCATGACGGATGAGACAGGGCACTCGGGTATTTCCTTGCCCTTGTCCGCCACCAAAGTAGTGTACTCTTTAGTCCAACAAGCTTCAGCTAACCCTGATTTGACTCCTACACAAGATTTAGATCCTCTACTAGAGCCTATTTGGGCTCAGGGTTCTCTCACTGGCACCGATTCATTAGACTTAGTCTTTCCCTCCGACGAAGCAATAATCAAAGCAATGACTAGTCCATACAAACCCTAGGAAGATCTTCATCACAGATCATACTTCCTCCCGGAGTTACACCGAATCAAAGCAAGGGAATTCACCATGACTATGACAGGATATCAGTCTTGTCCTATTAACCCCTTAGCTACACATGAGGTTTATGTTGAAGGTAATATGGCAACTATCACTAAAACCTTACCGATCAATATCTCCCGAAATCCTGGCATCATGGAGAATGTCTTCATAGGAGCGGATTTCTCCCCCGAAGAGATTCCAATCTACACCGATCTTTTCAAAGAGTTCTGCGACATTTTTGTTTGGTCTTACAAGGAAATGTCGGGCATTAATCCAAAAATAGTCGAACATGAAATCACAACTTATCCTGATGCCAAGCCAGTTCAGCAAAAGCTTCGTCCAGTTAATCCAAAGAAAACAGCAACCACTAAGGTTGAGGTCGAGAAATTGCTAAAGGCAGGTTTTATCTATCCTATCCATTTGACCCAATGGGTGTCGAATCCTGTGTCGGTCAATAAAAAACAAGGCACGGTTCGTGTATGTACCGACTTCCGTGATTTGAACAAGGCATGTCCCAAAGATAATTTTCCAACTCCATTCATCGATCATATCATTGATGAATGTGCCAGTTGCAAGGCCTTTTCTTTCATGCATGGTTTTTCGGGATATAATCAAATCCAGATCAAACCTGAGGACCAACATAAAATGGCATTCATTTTCCCTTGGGGTACATTCGCATATCGTAAGATGCCTTTTAGTCTTAAAAATGATAGAGAAACTTTTCAGCGGACCATGTCTTTTTCTTTCCATGACCTCAAGCATATAGTCGAGGCCTATTTAGATGATTTAGCATCATGATCTCGCAAGAGAATAGATCATCCCAAGCACCTCCAACTTATCTTTGAACACTGTCACTACTTTCGGATTCGCTTAAATCCAAACAAGTACAGCTTCTGCGTAACATTAGGATGTTTGTTAGGTTTCATTGTATCAACAACAGGGATCATGGTCAATCCTCTCAAGGTGGAGGAAATAATTCAGTTGCCCCCCCCCACACACAATCCTTCAACTTCAGAGTCTACAAGGCAAGGTGAACTTTTTATGACACTTCATCGCCAATTATGCCAATATCACCAAGGTCTTTATGCGCTTACTAAGAAAGACGTTCCCTTTTACTGAGACAAGGCTACTCAATGTTCTTTTGATGCATTGAAACATGCCCTCACCACTGCCCCTCTGCTCCAGACACCTAACTATAACAAGGACTTCTTATTATATCTGGTTGTCACAGAGGCAACCATTCATATGGTTTTAGTTCAGGAAGACAACTTGTTCTCAGAATACGTGATCTATTACCTGAGTCGAGGCCTCATAGGACCAGAACTCAATTATTCCCATATCGAAAAACTTGTGTTGGTAGCAGTTCATGTTGTTCAACAGTTCTGTCATTATGTTTTGTTTCGCAAGACCACCATCATTGTCATCGTAAATCCATTCCAGCACATGTTGACACGACAAGTAATAGTCAGAAAAATCAGTAGATGGATAGTCATCCTCCAGGAGTTTGACTTAGACTTCGTTTCAGCAAATTCCAAAAAGTCACTGGTCTTTGCAGAACTTATTTTGGAACTTCTGGTTGAGTCAGGTGACGTTGTGCCTGAAGAATCGCCTATCTGGGGAGATATGTTTTTAATCACATCTTCGGACCCTTGGTACGAAGATATACTTATCTATCTCCAAACTTTGAAGTACCCCACCTCTGCTTCTCATGATGAACGTAGACATATATGCCATCAAGCTAAAAACTATCTCATACTCAATGACACTTTGTATCGAAGAGGTGTAGATTGCATCTTGCGTTGATGTCTCACTCATGAGGAGGCAGTTATAGTGCTTAACGATTGCCACACTGGAGCATGTGGTGGTCATTTTTCTGGGTTGGCAACATCCCAAAAGCTTCTACGAGCGGGTTACTTCTAGCTGATGCTAATCAAATATTGTATTGAATTGGTCAAGAAGTGCCATACGTGCCAAATCTTCTCATGGAAGATGAGGACACACCCCGCTCCTATGTTTCATGTCATCACAGTTGGTCCCTTCACCAAGTGGGGGATTGATTACACTACATGCAACCCTCCTTCAGTAAGGGGGCACTGTTATATCATCGTAGCTATCGACTACTTCACAAAGTGGGTTGAAGCTATGCCAACGTTTAAGGATGATGGAGAGACTGCAGCTCTCTTTCTTTTCAACTAGATAATAGCAAGGTTTGGCGTCCCAAGAGAGATTGTCACTGACCATGGTAGTCACTTTCAGAACCAAATGATGACCAAGTTAACATCAAATCTTGGGTTACAGCAAGAGCATTCATCACCCTACTACCCCCAAGCTAATGGGCAGGTGGAAGCTATAAACAAAAATCTTAAGACTATTTTGCAGTGAACTATCAACTCATCCAAGTCAAATTGGCATTTGATGTTATACTCGGCATTATGGGCTTACCGAAACTCTGTTAAGACTGCAACCGGTTTCTCACCTTTTCAACTCGTTTATGGGTTGGAGGCAGTCTTGCCCATCGAATGCTAGATACAGTCTCTAAAATTGGCAGTATAATTATTTCCAAACACTTCTCCACTTGAAGAACGGTTAGTACACCTTGAGTAGCATTGTGATGTTTCCCTAGCCAATGAGGCTCACAAACATAAGGTTAAGTGTCAGTACGATAGGTCTGTTCGTCATCGGATTTTTTCTAAAGGAAACCTTGTCCTGGTCTATGACCAAGATAAGGACACCCTAGGGGCAGGAAAATTCAAACCCATGTGGTTCGGACCTTTCACCATAAAAGAGGTGTTAAAAAAGGGCACTTATCGTCTGGTTGAATTTGAAGGGAATGCTTTGGCAGAGCCTCGAAATGGGCTCTACCTCAAGAAGTATTACTCATAGGCAGGTCACTATGGGTAGCTTTTTGTAACATATGTATAGTCTTTTGTACTATTACTATCTAGTTTCTTTTAGTGTTATGGATTTGTCATTGATATTTTCTTTTGTCACTATGGCATATGTCAAGTGAATCTGAGGTGGTCATTGGGTACGCAGACGGTTCTAGCCGAAACACATGAAGGCTTGCCTCCGCAACTTGGGTAATATTTACACCTCAAGGCCAGTTGTTATCTTCCAGAGGGGTATGCTTAGGTGACACCACAAATAATGTCGTCGAGTATAATGCAGTTATTGAGTTACTTCGTGACTCTTTTTCGTTTGGTATATCTCATCTCCGGGTCTATCTCAACGCTCAGTTGGTTGTGTCTCAGTTAAATAGAGTCTATCGGGTACATGACCCAACATTACACTGACGATTCCTTAGGGTATGTCTCTTAGAACGAAACTTTGATTATATTACATATTTTCATGTTCCTAGGAGATTAAACCAAGTTATAGATACTCTAGCTAATCACATTTTAGATTGGAATCTTGCACACACATAAAATAAAATTCATATAAAATATGTAAATACATTTTACACACATGATCCATAATACACAAAAAGACATAAAAATCCATATATAATCATAAAAGTAACCAGAGTATACAGATGGACACAAGCACCTCAAAAATATATAAGTCACGGGGCTTATGCCCTCAAAAAATATGTACAAGTAGTGCTCATAGAACGTAAAGTGTCTAAAGAGGAGTTAGGGCCTGTGGGCCCTGTTATACTGGTCCACAGCATGGGATAAACACCTAAACGATCGGACCCATGTCTGAGGTGCCCCCACTACATGAGGCTACATGGATGGCGACAGGTCCTCAATCTCTACCATCGGGACTATGCGAGTGAGTGCAGTGAAGTTCTACTCAAATCATCTAAGTACCCTCTCAGCCTCCCCAGCTAGGAGGTCTCCCACTACTGTTGGCCCCCCAGCAACGGTGGATGTGGCCCTTGGCTGAGGATGACGCTTGTTCCTGGCGTAATCAGCAGGTCATACTGGTCCCACATATGCATGCAACAAATGTATATCCGTCAAATACTCTGGCATACAATAAAAATGATATATAAACAAAATGACATAAAAATTACATATAACCCACAAAAAATAAAGATAGTTACAAATATGAAGACTTACCCATTTCTCCTCGCTCCTTACCAGGAGGCACAGGTCTCTCGGGATCCCTCAAGAAGTCTATCCCTGCATATGGGTAATCCTCGATCACGGGGATCTACCACGATAGCCAGGCAAAAAATCAATGTCAAATGACTCATTTTTCTTTCCACCACCTTGTTGTGGCATCAGTATGGCCCATCTACATAGTGCAGGAAATGAAGCTTGATGTCCACGTACCACTACCCCAGGACTGAAACTCGGAACTCTCTCAAAAAAGAACGAACACAAAATCATCCCAAATCTGAAGTTCCTCTGTGTCTATTGATGGAAATCTGTCAATTTCCTCTTCATACACTCCAGCGGTGTAGTACTCCAGTCGAAAATTTGTGCACTCAAGCACTAGATAGAACAGCACATCTGTGTGCAGGATGCTTGATGCAAGGCCGCTGAAACGGTAATCCACCCAATAAGAAATATTATCACTTTCAATGATAGGTCAGTGATCTTTCTTATAGTCACCTGGGAGCTCGAACAGTCTGTGCCCATCCTCATAGTATAGGGCTATCATCTCCACTATGTTATGCGGCCCCGATGGAAATTTCCTGAAGTTGATTGGTTCCCCTCTCCTTGAGAGGCCAGTTAAAAAATAAATATCCTCAGTGGTGGGAACCAATGATTTTCCCTCTAGCATAAATGCCTCTACATCAGGATGCCAGTAGTCAACCAAGGCATTCAGTAGCCTCGGTTGTGCCTGCATAAATGGACATAGGAAAAACTTCAGTAAACTGCATTGCATTAACGTGTCCATAGCATTCGGATCTCCTGCAACTAGCTCACCAACTTCCTCATGCTCCCTCTCCCTCTAGTGAACATACATCCTACCAAAAAAACAAAGTTCAGGAGGGTGAGTAAGTGTTTTATCTATAATAAGGGGGTTCCACACGCGCTGCCTAGGTGATAGTCGTGTGTACATGCAGGTAGGTTTTATCCTGCCCGAGTGTGCACGTGGCCTGTCCAAAGACACCCACCCAAAAATAAAATGAAAAACAAAAAATAAATCATTTAATGACTAGACAAGGGAGTTTGTACTTACTTGGTCCAAACAGAAGTTTGCTTCGTCCACTGTAGCTCCCAGAATCACTACTTTTATCAAAGGGGGTATTTTGGCTCCAAAGTCAATTTCCAAATCAGTAATGGTGATAATGAGCTGACAGCTTCTATTTATAGACATTTTGGCCTCTTTTTGTCACTTTTTCGGCCTCCCTTGTTAGTTTCTTTGTACCAAAATCCATCTAGAGTGATTCGGGAGTTGCAGGGGAGAGTTTTGATAAGGTATCGAAATCTTTTTAGGAGTTTTGGGACACTTTTTATGATTTATGGAAAAATCTCAAATGACCAACTTGAGCACATAGGTTAGGTTTCTACCACGACTTTTGTATCTCGTTGTATTTATTCTTCTGCCATAGGATATACCCCATCAAGTTGCCACACGAAATCGTCATTATTGATTTAGAAGTGTCGCGAGTTGGTGGTAGAACTTACCTAAACATGGATGCCCTAGGTAGGTCCTGGTTGTATTAAGGTGTCCATGCTGTCTCTCATCACTGTCGACTAGGGAGTCCTTTGTTTTCTCCCTGATTAACAAGTTTGAGCCTCATTTGCATGATTCTTCTTCACTTTTGACCTCACCCTCGGGACTCCCAAAAAACACAATGGGTCTTCTTTTAAACCATTTTCAGACCCTCTAAACATGAAAATATTGTTGAGCGATCTTGTGGCATTTCACGATTGTTAAACTAAAATTTGAAGTCACGTCTGTCCGGCGGTAGTTTATCCCTTTTTCGGTCCGGACGGTCAACTGTACAAACAAAGGTATACTCTATAGAACTTTCATTCTTTATAAGAGTACCCTCAGGTAATATTTTACCTCTTTTTCGGGCCTAAGGGACTAAACTTACGAAAAAGGAACCCCCACAGAGTCCATAGTTAAGCTCTTTTCAAACTCCCTAAAATTGAAATGATCATCGAGTGACCTTATTCCTTCACACTCATTAAAATGGCCCAGAAGAACATTCCTGACAGAGTCCATAGTTAATCTTTTTTCAGACTCCTTAAAAGTGAAAAAATGGCCGAGTGATCTTGTCTTTATCACACTCATTAAAATGGTTTTGAATAGACATCTTGTCGATGCTAGTTTACCCCTTTTTCAAATTGGCTAGACTATCTTCGAAAAAGGTACCCCAATGGAGTCTTCTTTTACGCTTTTTTAGACTCTCTAAGTATGAAAAACCGTCGAGCTTACCTTCTCTGGGCTCGTTAAACTTACATTGAAGGATGTTACCATTGTGTGTTTTGTTAAATTGCATTTGCATACCTGCGTCTTTGGCCTAATTCCGGCTCCATGTTGCTCTCAACTGAACCATCTAAAGCATGCCTCATACACAAGCCCAATAACACTTTGCCTCTGCGTCTTGACACCTTTGGCCCGTGGAGGATTTTTTTTCTGAGTATCATTATTCTAAACATCAGTATTGTCCTTGAGCCTTGAACTTGTATGTTGTAATACTCGTTCCTCCATTGTAACGTATCATTCCCTTATTCTTTCATCCAAAATTATTGAAAAAAGACAAACAAATCAAATATACCCCAAAAAGAGGAAGGGAAAAGTATTTTCTTTATTGGTAGCATAATGAGTCATCCTTGGATAAAGCACATATGCTTGTTTGTTCATCAAACCCTGGGATTTAATTTGACCTTAGGAAGTTGTTCCCGCTACATAGAGTTGTGTCCTCCTCCATTTGGTTATTCTTCCAGACATATGGAGAGTTTGCGTTGCCTCCTGCCTCGTAAACTTATGTTAATGCCATGCTGCCTGAGTCTCATCATTCATCGTGTTGTTGTACAAGGGTAGTATTTTACCAAGCCTGAGTTGGCCCCTCTGCATTTTGTCTCTTTCCCTCATACTCGGCCATCTGAACGTCCAATCAAGTCCTTGTTCGAAATGAATGAAGATTTTGGTTTGATCATCAAGATTCTCTAGTCCATGACCAACAAGCAATCGAAGACCTCTGGGTAGTGAAGTTGTACACTCATATTACACTCTTACCTGAGTTTTGAAGATTTTGAAGTTGTTTCTCAAGCTATGAATCCATCATCTCCAACCATCAGACCTTATCAGTTTCTATGAATATGGATACTTTACATGTATATCTTTTTGATTTCAAGATGTATCTTTGTTGTGTACTATTCGTAGCTACACTTTATATAGTTATATGGCATGGATCTACAGTGTATTTGATTGGTATCCATGCATTTATTTTATCCCGAGCATGGGTATTCCCTCCTCGATGAGACATTTGTTATTTTGTAGATGGCACCTCCCGATTCCTGGCTCCTGGGATAACTCGTTCGACACATCAGTAAAAGATTGGTAATGTATTTTGGCCATCAGATGCTCTTTTGACCTCATACATTAAGGGGCATCTGTTATAACCCTAAATTGCACCATACATTCTTACCTGGAATCCAGCCATATCATATCTATTCTTTGCCAAGCCACTATTGAACAAACTCTTTGAAAAACCTCTTTCATAAGGGCCCACGTGCCCTACTTCATTACTGCATCCGTGTACACACTGGTTGACCTAAAGCAGCCCATGTGGAATGACAAAAGCACAAAAAAAGGAAATTTTTCGACAGAACATAAAAGCTATGGGTGAGTTAACTGAAACTCCTGGCCATGCATGGCCGAGGCTTCATCCAAATACCTAGCTCCTTCTAGCCTATAAAAGAAGGGGTAGGGGTCCCATTTGGAAGAGGAAAAATATAG
>JZKD02S0064360.1:6547-17609 GCA_000966675.3 Picea glauca
GAGAAGAACTTGGAGGGGAACATGAGGAGAGAAACATGTGAAGAGAAATAAAAAATACATGGACACATAGAGAGAGAATAGATGCATGAAGACAAGGGGAGAAACCCCAAGGAGAGAGACTATTTTCCATTGATGTCAAAGTGGGAGAGAAATATGTTGGACAAATGAGAGGGGGGGGGGGGGGAATCAGTTGTCCTCGTGCTTAAAAAATTATGCTTATTTTAAACTCTTTATAGAGCACTCAATGACAATCACAATAATGTAGAGAGGTAAGCAATAGAACATTCAACATTAGTCACACATATGAAATATACAGAGATAGATATTTCCCGAGGAAACCCATAAAGGGTAAAAACCTCTTCTTCTTGGTATGATAAGTAATCTTTACATTCTGTACATTATCATACATATGAGCTCCAACTCATTGTGAGGCTACAACCTCTATTTTGAAAGCTGCAACTTGCTGAGAGCACCAACTCTCTGTTTTCTCTAGCACCAACTAGAAGGAAGCACCAATTACCTGAGTGTTCCAGCACTGACTGGATGGAAGCACCTACTTCCACTTATACAAGCACCAACTTGTTTGAGAGCACCAACTCTCTGGTTTCTCTATCACCCACTAGAAGGAAGCACTAACTCTCTGGTTTCTCTATCACCCACTAGAAGTAAGCACCAACTCCCTGAGTGTTCCAACACCAACTAGATGGAAGCACCAACTTCCAGTCACACAAGCGCCAACCTATATAAGAAAGAACAATAGTTCTCCCTTGCACCACCCTACCACCCTGGTTTCTCTGGTTGCAACAAGATGGAAGCTACAACTCCCTGTGTTCAAGCACCCACTAGAACCTCTGAGGACAACAATCCTCCCTAGAACCTCCCTACCACCCTGACTATAAATATTTTCTACTGAAACTTATTACAGTGATTCAATAGTCGTCATTGGCTTACCAGGCTTATCACTTTTCTGCTATGCTGCTCTTCTCTTCTGTATTTTTGTCTCTCTGCCTACATCTTCTTGCGCTTTCTGATCTTTTATTTTTCTCTACAAGTGCACCTCAAACTTATTTTATTGTCTCAGCTATGCATCTCTATTCTTTGCTTCTACTGCACTTTATGCTCTACGTCTTATTTTGATTTTATGAATTACGCCTCTTCTGTGTATTTCAGCTCCTGCCCACAGCATGCTATTTCTCGTGTGTAATTCCTCTCCACAACAACATCCATCTCTTCTCTATTCTATGTATTTATACTATCTATGCATCTTCTTCATCCTCCATGCATAGTGCCTCTACATTCTCTTCACCGTGCCACGATTCTACTCATCGGGTTGTTCACTGCCACTCCACTTTTTCTCTGCTTCACTCGCTCAAGCCTCAAAAAAGAAAAAAATGCATCTCGCTTCTGTCTATGCCTCATCTGTTACTCATATCTGAGTTTTATCTCACACTGCACATACTGTAATTTTCCCTTTCTTACAATTCAACTCATTTTTCCTTCAAAACATAAAACCACGCACAGTCACTGCATGTTTCTTTTAACCACTTCCTCTGCAGTTACACCTCGAATCTTCTTGGGAAAAAACGCATAGCAATTGAATTGCCAACCATCTAGAAACCATGATTCGGTTCTACTAACTGAATCGTAACTGATCAATTACCTGTGAGGTGAGACAGTAACCCTTCGATCAAGATTCCAATTAACCAACATCGTTGGATTAAATCTGCAGTATTTCAAGTTTGTCTCATATGCCCACTAGATGTGACCAAGCGCTAAACAAAATTTGAATTTTGTGATTTCCCATCTCGGCATTCCTATGATGAAGGGTCTCGACACTCCAAGTCATGATCGTCGAGAATCCGAGATTGAGCTTATCACTGCTAGTTTCTTCCCCTCACGTGACCACCGACGGTGACCACAGGCTATTCCAAAAGGCGCTTCATATTTTGTGAAATTATGAACTTCATCGAGCCTGATCAATGGTCGAGATCTCCAATGATCCGATGGTCCAGATCTCATCGTGATCTCGCATATAATGATTCCTGTGATGACTCAATACTCCAAGTTGTGAATGTCGAGATGGAGCTTAGCAATTAGCTCCTTCCCTTAAGCCTTCAACGATGTGACCTTGAGATATGACCACTCGCCAATCAAACAAGCACTTCACTCCTTTGACTTTCCAGTTAGCAAAACGATAATCTTTCACCATGTTTCCTATGGAACCAACGTTCCACGACTATCCTCGATGGACGACTAGGATTCCATCATAGTTTTGGAGAGTTGGATGACTCTTGGTCTTATCCTCCTTGTAGCTTCACCATATATAACATATGTTGGTCCTTCCTAATTACTCCAGATCTGATGGCCTAGATATTATCATGAGTTAGGAGGTTAGAGAACTTCCTTCCTTTGACCTTTTAGTTAGAGAAATGACGATCTATGACCATGTGTCCTGCCCGAAGATGGACGGTCCTCCTTCTTTCAAGATTTTGTAAGCTCACTTCACCTTGCACTTTAAAGAATGTGCAGGTTCTCCTGGATCCAATGATGGTCAAACTCCATGCTTGGATCTAACGTCGGAGATATATCCTCCATCTGCATGCTCGACCTATCTGAATTCAGATTTGACGGTCATCAGGAATTCTCAATGGGATCCAATGATCATTGTCGCTTCTCCTCCCAAGCTTACACATCCTGCTAACTTGGAATAATTTCTAAGTGTCAAAGGCCTTAACCTTTGATCTCTCTAAGATCCTGAGTAAGTTATCTCTCTTAAGATTTGGAAATAAGTTAACCTCATCCCTAGTGCACACCTACGCACTACGTGCAACTCTGCGCTAATCCTCTTGAGCTTACATTGTTCCTATTTTTCCATCGCTGAACACTCTAATATTGCCATCAATGACAAGCACACTTTGCCTGTAAACATGCCAACAATCTCCCCCTTTGGCATTGATGGCAACCCTAAATGACTGCGCTAATCTGTTTGGACCTCCAACAGTAGAATATGGTCTAGACCACTCCTTTTCTCCCCTTTGACATCAATGTCAAAGAAAACATGCTCCCCCTGAGCTGTTGCAGTATTTTTAGGAGGTATCAGATATTAAACCAGCACAAACTCCCCCTGACAGGATGGACTCTCTTATTTGAGGCTTGCAGAATATTTGTATCTAAACCAGAGTCTTCTCCTTCTGATTCTTGGACCTGTTCATCTTCATCTTCAACTGTATCCTCTGTAGCAGACTCAATATTTCTCACCTCTCTTACTGGGACTCCTTCATCAACCTTTTCTTTTCATAAATGGATGACTCCCCCTGTCACTGTTCTCTCTCTGCTTCTGATTGTTCTCCTCCTTTGTTTCTAAAAAGATTAGCTTTCCCTGACAAGGTATTTCCTCTTGTTATCTCTATAAAATGTCATGTATATAATTTTGTACATCATAATGTTGTTGCTACGAATGTCATTGTCCTACTTGAACACTGCGCAATTGTAGCTTGTACTTTTTAAATAACCCTTGGATCTCCCCATTGATTCTCATCGATCTCTATTACTGCAATTTCATTTTTCTTCCATGATGCATACAATCCAAGGCTTTTATGACCATATTCAATCACAAGAAAAAACCTCTACAACCACTCTCATACCTGCTTTTATTTTTCACAGACGAAGGACCTGTATCAGGTTTCTTAGGAGTACTGATTTCTTCCTTGTTGTATCCAATACCAGATTTGTCATTTGGTGATTTCTGACTATCCAAGAGCTTATCTAGGGTCATGGAGCTGTTTAAGAACTTTCTTTGGGTGTTTTACTTCTCAACCTTCAAAACTTCAACTTCCATCTTATGACATGATTCTTCTTCTACTTCTTCCATTGGATTGATGCTAACTGAACTTTCTTTTATTGTATCTGTGTCTTCTTCTTTACTTGTAGGGGAGGATTCAATATCAACATCATTAATTGTCCTTATGCCTTTATTCACCACTTGTTCTGAGTTTACATTTACCTTACACTCTTTGGACATGAACACCTCTTCACTGTCTCTGTCACACTTTTGACTTGCATTGAGCAAATTATGTTTTAGACCATCTACAAGCAGAACGTCCTGAGCATATCCTTTGTCATTACTCAAAATCACCATCCCTCTATCCTTGATTTTACGTGGTTCATCATTTTCAAGGATCACATTTCCTGTTTTGATTTTACTTATGGACAGTAGCTTATCCTTGTCTCCAGTCATGTGTTTGGAACATCCATTGTCTATATTCCCGGAGGCCTTTTGTTTTAGAGTTGAAAGTGCTAGACCACATTTTTCACTATCTTTTCTTTTCCATGTGCTGGCCTTTCTATCTAATAACTTTATCCTTGCATCTACTTTGTAATTATTTAGATGGAAGTTTGCAGCTTTGTGGCCAAAGTTGTGACATTTATAGCATTCAATCTCATTGTTAAATAGGTCAAAGTTATTTTTCCAGCATTGTCTACTCATTGACTGTTTATTATTTCCTGACCTCCTCAGTTGCATTTTTCTAGACTTAATTTGACAATTTGCAATCTGTGATGGTTTGTTACTTGGCTGTATCATTCTTTGTTGTGGCGGATATTTATTCCTTGGAAATCTTAATTGCTCATGTCTAATTCTTAAGGAATAATCTACAGCTTTGTGACCAAAGTTAGAACAGTAGAAACAATATCCATAGAAAAATTCTTTGTACCTGGAAAATGGTTTTCTTATTTGAGCAAATCGATTTCTTCCATGTTGATGATTTCCTTCAGCAGGGAGTGTATTATTTCCTTGTTCTACAAATTCAGTCCTGGCACCTTTTTCTTTACGCCTCTTGGGTTGTTGATTAACTTCCTTTGTTTCTGCAGGTTTGTTGTCGTCATTGGTTGTAGATTTGACAAACTTGATGAAGTCTTTGTTGCTTGGATGACCACTACTTGATCCCTCTTCATAGCCCAAACCTGTTTTCATATTTGGATTCCTTTGCTGATTTAGAATGGTGGCTAATCCTTCTAAGGATTTGATACTTGACAGATTCTGATGATACAAGGCTTGAAACTTCTCCAAATCTTTCCTAGTTTTCACTACTTCTTCTTCCAGAGCTTTACATCTTTCCTTCTTTTTTGATAACTGTTGTTTCATAATGTCCTCGGTTTTCTTTTCCTCTTCTAATTCCACTTTTAGCAGGGCAAAGTCTTCATCAGGATGTTTACTATATTTCTCGAACTGTATCAACAATTGTTTTTGCTTTTTGTTCTTAATTCTGAGTCTGTCAATCTCTTCCAATGCACTGATCAGTTCTCCTTCCATATCAACCAAAAATTCTTCTTCATTAGCCTCACTTCCTGTGCTTTTATTATCATAATCCTCTTTGGCCATAAGCATGAAGTCATTTAGTTTATTTCCAATAGAAGATTCATTGTCTTCATCATCTGAAGGATCATCATCATTGTCTACACATAAACTTTTCTTTCTATCAAATCTTTTGGATTTGTACTTCTCTTCACCTTCAGAGTTCTAGTCCTTCTTCTTGTGTGGACACTTATTTCCAAAGTGACCTATCTTAAAATAGTTAAAACATTTGAAGGGAATCTTGCCTTGATATTTTCCTTATCCTTTCTTTAACCTTCTCACAAATTTTTCCTCAATATCATCTAAATCTGAATCAATATTATCGTCTGCTTTAAAAGATGCTTCTCTAGTAATGGATTTATCTTTGTTGATTCTCATTTCATATGAAGTTAGAGTTCCTAGGAGTTGATCAATGGATAGAGTTTTAAGATTAGTTCGTTCTTCTATTGCAGAGACTTTTGGATTGAATTTATCAAGCAAAGATCTTAAAATATTCTGAACTAAAATTGATTCTTCAATCTTTTCACCAAGACCCTTCATGGCATTCACAAGTTCTTCAAATATTAAAAAATACTTGCTAACTATTTCATCTTCATTCATCTTTAGTTGTTAAAACTTCAACCTAAGTGTTTGAAGTTTGGCATCTTTTACTTTCTCATTTCCTTCATAGTTTCTAATGAGTTTGTCCCACATTTCTTTGGTAGTGTGAAGATGCATCACCTTTACAAATTCGGTTTCTGCAAGTCCATTCAAGAGAGCATTCATTCCCTTAGAATTAAATCTAAATTCTAACTTATCATCCTTGGAAGCTAGCACAACAGGCTTTATGTATCCAGTCTCTACTACATCCCAAACATTAGCACCTAAGGCCATTAGGCATGTTCTCATTCTAACCTTCAAGAAAGCAAAATTTGTTCCATCAAACAAAGGAGGGTTAGTGACTGAAGTCCCTTCATGACTTGTCATGTTTAATCTTACATATCTACCTTTAGATAAAAGGAACTAGCTCTGATACCAATTGTTGGACAAATGAGAGGGAGGGGGAGTTGAATCAATTTTCCCCATGCTTAAACAATTATGATTATTTTAAACTCTTTACAGAGCACTCAATGACAATCACAATAATGCATATAGGTAAGCAATAGAACATTTGACATTAGTTACACATATGAAATATACAGAGACAAATATTTCCTGATGAAACCCATAAAGGGTAAAAACCTCTTCTTCTTGGTATGATAAGTAATCTTTACATTCTATACATTATCATACATATGAGCTCCAACTCATTGTGAGGCTACAACCTCTGTTTTGCAAGTTGCAACTTGCTGAGAGCACCAACTCTTTGTTTTTTCTAGCACCGACTAGAAGGAAGCACCAACTCCCTGAGTGTTCCAACACCACTGGATGGAAGCACCTACTTCCACTTATACAAGCACCAACTTGTTTGAGAGCACCAAATCTCTGGTTTCTCTAGCACCCACTAGAAGGAAGCACCAACTCCCTGAGTGTTGTAGCACCAACTGGATGGAAGCACCAACTTCCAGTCACATAAGCACCAACCTATATAACAAAGAACAATAGTTCTCCCTTGCACCACCCTACCACCCTAGTTTCTTTATCTGCAACCAAATGGAATCTACAACTCCCTATGTTCAAGCACCCACTTGAACCTCTGAGGACAACAGTCCTCCCTAGCACCTCCCTACCACCCTGATTATAAATATTTTCTACTAAAACGTATTACAGTGATTCAATAGTTGTCATTAACTTACCAGGCTTATCACTGTTCTACTATGCTGCTCTGCTCTCCTGTATCAGTGTCTCTCTACTTGCATCTTCTTGCGCTTTATGATCTTCTTCTTTTCTCTACAAGTGCACCTCAACCTTCTTTTACTGTCTCAACTATGCATCTTTATTCTTTGCTTCTGTTGCGCTTTATGCTCTGCACCTTATTTTGATTTTATGAATTACGCCTCTTCTGTGTATTTCAGCTCCTTCCCACAACATGCTATTTCCTGTGTGTAATTCCTCTCCACAGCAACATCCATATCTTCTTTGTTCTGCGTATTTATACTATCTGTGCACCTTCTTCATCCTCCATGCATAGTGCCTCTGTATGTTCTTCACTGTGCCACGATTCTGCTCATTGGGTTGTTCACTGCCACTCCACTTTTTCTCTACTTCGCTCGCTCAAGCCTCAAAAAGAAAAAACCGCATCTCACTTTTGTCTATGCCTCATTTGTTACTCATTGTTACACATAAAAAATACTCACCTTGATAGTGTCGCAAGTGTCGTCATTACAAGGGTCGCAAGTGTCGCATGTTGTTCACAAGTGTCGCATGTTGCTCACAAGTGTCGCAAGTGTCAAGGAAAGCATACTGCCATGATGCCTATGTTGTGCCTATAACGACATGAGAAGGATACTTGAAACACCTCAAACATTTGATTTGGAAGAGGAGAAATGAGTCAACAGGCTTACAAACCTTTTTCCACCTGAAAGCACCTCAAAAACTGAGTTTCTGGAGGGGAGCGCTCCCCTATACCTCTTCTGGGAGTGTTGGCGCTCCCCCTTACATTGTATGGGAGAATTATAAAGCTTCTTTGGCACTTCTGGAGGAGCGCTATTGATTTTAGGAGTGTTGGCGCCCCCCTTAAGCCTACTAGGGAGCGCTACAATGCTCTGATGGCCCTTTTGAGGGAGTGCTACCTATTTTAGGCAACCGTTGAGTTGTTGAGATGAATGGGGGAAGGATCCTTTCATTCTTGGAAGGCAGTTGAGCTCGAATCCTCAATCAAACCATGATCTTAGGGAAGATCCTAAACTGAAGGAGGAAAATCCTCAACTTCCCCAAGGATATCTCAAGTGGTTAAAGCCTCTCCAAGGCTATATAAGCAAGTTTTCTCATGGTGAAAGGGGGACAGAAAAGGGAGAATCACACCAAACTTATGATCTTAAAAGTGGTGTTGGAACAGAGATATTTTAGAAGAAAGAGACCTATGATCTCATAGGGAGAAATTGGTGAAGCTATCATCATTCAGATTGTGGATATTTTGAGCAAGGGGTAGACAAGGAGGACTTGATGAAACTGCTGCAATCCATCTACGACTGTAAGCAATTTTTTGTTCTCATTAATATAATTTGCTTGGCCTGTTTCTTTCTAATTCATGTTCAATCTCACATGAATTTGTCTCTTTAGTATATAGACCTATTTTGGACTAATATTGATAGAGTAGGAAGTGGTCGTACTTTGTTTGTCTACAGGGCTTATCGAGGAGCGAAAGATTGGAGCTCAACTCAGAGCGTGCAGGGACAAACGCCGGTAAAAGGTACTTATTTTCTCCTTCCTCCTCATGCATTAGTTTATATAGATCTAAAAGGAAGTAAGTGTCCATGATAAGTGTCTTATGTCTTAAGAGTTAAGAGTCTAGCTCTCAAGAGGAGATCTACCTGTCCGCAGGGATATTTTCCTTCAACAGAAACTAGCGACTCCACTGGGGAGAAATCAAAACTTTCTTCATTTTGTTTTTTCCTCATAGAACTTGCCTTACACTCTGATTGTTTTCAAACCTTTTTCACCCCATTTATCTGATTGCATTTGCTGATTGACTTTTTACTCCATCACACTCAGCTTACCTGTCAAATTTTGATCAAAATTTTGGGTTTTTGGACATTTTTATGAGTTTTTTGAGCCTGGCGCCCCCCTACCCATGTTAGCAGAGTTCCAACACTCCCTGGAAGTGTTAAACAGAGCTTTATAATTCTTTGGTGGCCCTTATACCAGAGAACCAACCCTTTTTTGCCCAAAATCTCCTCAAAAATTGTATTTTTTGGAGGTCCAAACCCTGTTTTTTCACTTGCTGAGTTGCTTTGTGATTCAATGATTCTTCCTTTGACCTTTGACATGCTTCCTCCTAAGAAGTAAACACCTTGTTTTTCATATTTTATTCCCTTCTTCATTATTTCTGAGTTTTTGTTGTTGAGATCTTGAAATCGATCCTCTGCTTTCTTCTCTCCTATCCGACTGAGTGGGAACTCTAGTGAAGGACATTAGAAGTCTGTGACTCTTCTCATTTGGTTCTTTGAGGTCATCTGATCCAATTTATTTCTCCTTCCTTTTGCATTTTTTATTTTCTTTCTCTTGTTTGATTGCATAAGGGTGTGTTGTTTGTGCGAAATCTGGGTTTTCTTGTCTAAATCTCCTTGATCTGAAAGGGTAGTTGGCAGGACAAGTTTTTCATTGAATTGATCATCATTCGCATAAAAACAAAAAAAGTACATCTTAATGATCAGTTTGCATATTAGTTTTCATTTCTGAAATGTTGTAGCATCATATTGGATTTGATTGAGAACAAAATTGATTGAGGGCATTCCTTATCAAGTGTTTGATAGTGAAAACGACTCTTCCTCTTTCCCTTAAATAGGTATTCATTGAAAATAAACAATTTCTTATCATACTTCATGCATATTTTTGGGAATTGAGTCATCATTCCATCAGTTTCACTTTCGTACACCCTCTGAGTAAACAACAGCCATTAAAATCAATTCTTAACTAAAATTTATCATACTTTTTACATCTTTGTTAGCAAACCTACATTAGTTTGAGGTGTAGGGCTTTGGAATAGGTTGAAAGGATAATTTTCCAAAGCTATCAAACAAAATTAGTATCTTGTGGTAGGGAGAGTCAAATCCAATTGTCGTATTGGCTTGCTGGGATCCCCCTCTCACACAGGGGTTATGCACGAGGTCGCATTCATGTGAGTTACGGAGATTATCCCTCCATGGTGCAACTATTTGTAGTGGTCAGATCGTATATTGGGGGTCACTGGAAGGTATACCCACGATTATGTGTGGGAGCCTTTCAAGCTGATTTCAGACTTGTTATTCTACCCATACGGTCCGACTGGACTGTCAACTGTACCCGCCCAGGGGCTGACTATGAGTTGGTGACCTTAGTAGCCACAATCTTTAGGGTCTCACACAAGGTGATGGTGAAGGGAATTCTCACTGTACCTGGAACAGACGTTGGTCAAACTCACTCGGGCTCCTTGGAGGGTAAATCCACAATTACTGCATGGAAGCTTGCACTAAGGCATAAGTTCGTTAAGCAGGTCACCAACGTAACTGATCCACCTGCTCTATCCCCGCCCCTTCCTATTTTTATCTCACGACATTGGATTTCATCACCAACTAGTGGTTTCATCATAGGAAGGTTTGTTTGATTGTTTTCTTCTCAGATTCTTAGTGTGTGTTGTTTGTTTTACTTAGTGGGCCTTAGGTCGAGTCACTATTAATGGCATCGAATCCTAGGAGTACCAATGGAGGAACCCCTTCTCCTGGGGAACCTTATACTTTTCCTTCGTTTGGAAACTTTGGTCCTCCATATGTTGCCACACTGAGTCTTCCAGGACTCGCTATTGGATTACTAGTTTGGTTGTTCCCCACTCTGGTGATCCCGAATCCTCCGAATGTTTCAGTTGCACCTAATACTTTGGATGTCAATACACCACCCACACATCAACCTCATGTCGAATTTTCGCCTTCTTCGTCCATCAAGTCTCTTTCCATTTCTCCTTCTTCGCCTAGTGAAAGCTCTAAAGCAAGTAGCCAGGTTGATCAGAAGAAGAAGAAAAGGAAAGAGAAGAAGAAGAAGAACCCGAAAAGGACAAAGGCCCCAACAACATCAGATGTTGGCTCTAAGAAACTA
>JZKD02S0064371.1:13083-25594 GCA_000966675.3 Picea glauca
TATTTATTTTATCATCAGGTTGTCTAGGAGGGGGGAGGTTTTGACACAATTCCCTGATCTACTGCCAACATTGTAGGAGAGAGATAGTTGAAATATGATCAGAGATATGTTAGTCATGACATTATTGTCGCTATAGACTTCCAAGTTGCTGGTGGTCAGTTGTGAATATATGCATTTGGTGCAAAGGAGGTTAGGTTCCCATCCCTTATTGTCACAACACTGGCACAATTTACCTCTTATGGGTAGAACGTTAGTTTCTCTTTGATGTACTATGTAGATAACTTAGTTCAGAGGCCCTAACTGATTAGGTGGTTGGAGATATTTTTGTGACAGGTGGTTGGGGATATTTTTGTCGCTCTATTTTTTATGTGAGGTTATTATTCTCATTTGCGTTAGAGCTATTTACTTTATTTTTTGAGAGGTTTCATGTCACTCTTTTGACAATACCCTGGTTCCTCCTAGGCCTATGACTGATGTGCGTATATGCATGTGGGGGTATTTTTTTCCCAAGAGGGGGTTATACGAAGTCGCCGTGTACTCCAATCGGTAGAGATATTTATGATTTATTGGCTAGAGAGGACAATCCTATCCTCTATCTTGTACAATACCCATATGTGGGAATGGATTGGAGAGGATGTGAGAACATCCTATTTACACCAAATGAGCCACTAGATGACAGAGGTAATATTATCATTATGTTTTGATAAATCTAGTTGCATATTTTTTTGTCTTATTTAATGCACATGTAATTTATTGTAACATTTTGTTTCAATTATCTAATTATTATTGTCCATTTTTTTTTGCAATTATTGGCACATATTTTGGGGACAAGCCTCCCTGATAGGATGAGGCAGCTCAATAGTCTCTAGTGTAGAGACCCAACATGCTACAAAAGCCATATCTGAGAGTTCAAACTGAGGTGGTAGAACACATATGTGACCATCTGATTTCTATGAGGGGAGTGGTACTTGTACACGTTCGAGAGATATTACAGGTCCTAGAGCTATCTAACATATGGAATCCCCTTCTTCATGACATGACATCACTAATGCATCATGTTATTAGTGCCCTCAAACTCATCCATAGGTAGAGGGGTGGTGCTCATTCCATTTCATTTGAATCATCTTCTGAAGATGAGGCTCCTAATCCTCCACCACATGATTCTCCACCACCTTGTCTTCCACCAAACCGACCGACAACCCCTCCACTACTTGGACCTCCTCCTCCTCCTCCACATGATATTTGTAGAGAAATATATCAGACTCTACTTTCATCATTGTTATCTGACATGACTACTAATAGACCCTCTACCTCTAGTAGCAGAGGAATTGATGTCTCTGGCTTTTGTGGTGGACCTAGATAGTAGTGGTACTTGACATGCATATTGATTATTGCATGTTTTACTTGAGATGTATATACGACATGTTTCTTGATTTTGATAAGATGTATATTTGACATGTATATTGATATGTATATCACTCATATATATTATGGTTTTTCATATCATGTTGATGTTGTCGTTGTTTGATTTATAAAACGTATTATCAGTTTGCTAATGAATAACATTATTAATGATTTCTCTATTTTGAAATTAAATTAGAGATGTATCACTCATTTAAATTTAGAGTTTCCATATAATATTTAACTTTAGTTTTATGAAGTTGTTTAATTTGGATTGTGATTGCAAAAAAAATTAACGATTAATACCATATAATGTTTAACTCTTCTTCAAGGTGAAATGTTTGTTGTCCAACAAGTTGATACAATATGTTGATTAAACATGTTTACAAACAAAAATACATAAATATGATGAGTGAAGTGATTGTGATTTAAATAATTATGCCTTTTTCATATATTGTAATAATAATATTATAATATTATTATTCACTAATAACAATGATAATAATGATGTAATAATATTATTATTTTATTATTTTTTATTATTCAAGACTACATCCACGGAATAATGCACATCATGTTATTCACAGAGAATCAAGGTATGGTTAGCTTACAATTATATTGACTCACAAGGAGTAAATGTCATCAAAGCGAGTTTCGAACCTAAGCGTGGTGAATACAAACAATTCATCACAACCATCCGGTCTACACTTCACTGACATTAATTTATATTATTCAATTATTATAATATATTAAATTTAAATTATTAAATATAAAGAATGATAATAAATTTGGATCTATACACTTTGAATGAAATGGTTTTACAATTTTTTACTCTATCACTGACTTTATGAATCTTCTGTTAAAAAAGTGTGTAAGTATTAGTTGAATCTTCTATTAAAAAAGTATGTTAAGTATTGTATTTCGTTGATTTTGTATGAAAATGTATGCAAATATTGGATTTGGTTAATGAATGAAAAGATTAATTTAAATAATTACTCTTATGAAATGTTATTTTTTCATTTATTTTAATGGTAAAGTTATAATAATTGTTCATTAAACTTATAATAGTTATATTTAATATTTTTTATCATTTAAAAATTATAATTGATTTAATTAAATTTAAACTATTTAATATGAAAACAAAATAATGAATAATAATGACTTTTAATAAACACAATTTGTTTTAAATGACTATGATTTTTTCTCTACCACCAACTTTATGAATCTCCTCACAAGGAAATGTAAGTATTAGATTTGGTTAGTGAAGAAAATAATCAATTTGTTAAGGTTAAGGTTAAATACTTAGAAATTGGAATACTTTTACAAGAATATCACCAAACATTTTATAATTAGTATTTTAAGAATTAGTAAAAATGAAAAATGTTTCTAGACTTTTAGATAAGTATGGATCCTTAAAAAAATTTGTTAATTGTGACTAGGTCCTAAAAAACACTCTTTTAGAATTTCCATTTTATTCCTATATTGACACTTATTTATAGGATAATGTAAAAATAATGATTAATATAACTTTATATGTTTAGAAAACTAAATGATGGAGTGAAATTGGTGAAGGCCATGATAGTTGCACTAGTTAAGGTAGGGAATGGCATCCATGTTGGTAATGTCAACACCGCAAGTGTGATTCCACAACTCATAGATGTTGCAAGAAGTTATTTTGTTGGAATTTCCTTTAGAAGTTCCATGAAAGTAAGTATATATTCATTTTAATTTTCAATTTTTTAAACAATAAAAAATTCAAGGTTTGATTTTTTAATATCATCATTTTTTAAAATAAAATATACTTTAAAATAAATATTTACTACTGTATTATATGAATACTTCATCAACTTTGTGATATATTAATGAATTCTTAGTAACTCACAAGTTAGCATAAACATATGTTAATATAATACAACATAAATTTTCTATAATAAACAATAAATATGACTATATAAATATGTCAAAACCATATTTTATGCTTGTACTAATTAATGTATTTTCAATATGATGGTTGTAAATGGCTGTTAACTTTTCATATCACACATTATAAAATGGAGACAAAAAAAACATAATTGGCCAATTATAGATACCCATAGTAAAATGACACATCCATAATATAAATATCGAAACAAAACATTTACATGTCACTTTTTGTTTCCATCACCCTGATCATATTCCTCACATGGCATTATAAAATTGTTGTCTCAAAAATATGTTTTTATATTGGATCATGTCTCAGTACGAACCAACAATTCCCATCCAACACAATTGGGTAAAAAAACACTTGGTTGCAATGTTTTGGGAAAACGTAAGGCTCTTTAGTTTCAACCAACATTTTTTTAGAGTTAATACATAGTATGCCACTATCATGATCTTCCTTTACGTTTCTTTGGTCAAATCTATCCCACCACTTTCATCTAAAAATAACACATTGAAAAGATGAGAAGTTCACTTTCATGATCTCTTGTATATTTCCAATGTAACCTAACTTCCCCTCTATTAGGTTTTGATCACAGTGACTAGCATGACTAAATTGGTCGAAATCAACCTTGACTCCACAATCTTGTGTGATGTTTCCATGACCGACATCCTCAGTGCGAAAATGATGGCCATATGCCCACATAGATGGGAACAAATGTACATGTAAAAATGTGAACAAAGGACGATGTGATATGTTTGATAACCGGAGAATTAATAAAAACATAATACATGTTACAATTCAAATGTGCATTATAAATTGAATGTGGTACCCAAAGATATTATTACATAGTTGTTGCACCCAATCCCTATGTTTAGTGCATACATATATTCTCCATGTGGGTAATGATCAGACACCCCATATTTTTCTGTGATTTGGTTAGGCACCCAACTGTTGGGACATATTTTTGGCATATTTTATTTTAAATGATCAGGACAAGGTATGATTCTACCATTCAATTGTCTGAATGTTTTCCTATCACTGTCCCATTTCCTTTTTTTTTCTCTTCATACAATGCGACCCATGGTTGCATTGCTTCCGCGTTTTTAAAAATGAATTTAATGATGAAATCAATTTCTAAATTCATTTATCATGTATACAAGAATTCGAAAAAAATAATATGGGATCAAATATATATTATCAACTTCAGTGTAAATAGTTTCTTTGTACAAATTTGACAAAAAATAAGTGACTTACTCTTTATCATGCACCTTTTCCCATTCGTTTGAAGTAACTCCCCTTCCCTTTTGTCCCGATCCTGTTGGTTTTCCTACACCACTGCCCCTAGTGTGTCATTATTTTCCTTGATGTACTCACTAGCATAATAAAATGAATTGTATACTATGTACCCCTCTCCCATAGAGCCCTCTATTTTTTCCCTTTTTCAAACAAACCCCTTCAATTTTTGTATGTACCTCTCTAAGAAGAATATCAAATGACATGAGAACACCCCAACTAATTCAACCTCACCAAGTAGGTGAATTACAATATGGACTTGCAAGTCCATAAAACTTGTGGGAAGTTCATTCTTAAACATACAAACAATATCAACTATCTCTCGATGCCATTGTGGAATGAAATCCATATGTATATCCTTTTATGTGATCTAATGTACAAATGTAGATAATTTTGATATAGCATGTCACGGGTCTTGGGGGAATTCATGGTTCACAAAACAATGCTTGAGCAAAGGATAACAACACTACAAAATAGACACACACATTATTAATTTCTATAAAACTGTGAGAGAATAGTATATTTTAACCTACACTATAGAAAAATAATATTGTATTCAACATATATACCCCTAGAAGGTTCAAATGGTCATGTGATTTCAACCTCGACAAATTCCCTTCTACATTGAAGCAATGTTGTAGAGTCGACCCATATAAAGAAGGTTATTTCACACCCAATATAACATCGTTCTCCATAGAAAGATCAAATTTCTTCAAAATCCATGGGACATCACCTTCTTTAAAAGACCAAGAGGGACCAACCTCTCATTTACTTTCTTTTCTTGGACAATGTCTCTTTTTAGCATTTGAAGAAATAATATCTCTCCTAACAATCAATGGATCACTTTTTTTTTATGATATGTGCCTCCATAAATGAGATGAAACATTTTTGAATACATGCATGGGATATAGAAAGTGGTAAATCTTAATATGCTCCCAATAAGGAAGCTCATAAAATATAGATTTCATTTTCATCCCAATAGGAATTTTTTCAACGTAGGTGTCAAAAAATTCAGGATCATCGAACATAGGTTCCCCATTTGAATCAAACAATGTTTTCATTTCCTTCTCCTTGTTTGTTTCATATTCCCTAATCGAATCTGTCGATGTGATTATTTCAAGTCTCTAGGTTGTCTCTGGGTTAGCATTAAAAGAAGATGCAACTCTTTTATAAGGGTGGTCTTGTGGGAGGAATACCCTCGTACAGTCATACACTGGATTTCATAGGTGGTTGGACCACCTATCCTTTATAGAATATCCACAAAATTTACCTCCATGACACCCTTTTATTACAAGACCTGCAACATTATTGTATACAGAGCATGTTAGTGTCAAAAATATAGTTTCACCAAATTAAGTATGCCAAATAACATTACAGATATAAGAAAATCAATCAACATGCTTACTAAATAAAACTCCTAGTCTTGGATAATCATGCATGGTGTACAAACATATTCCATACAACGTAAAATACCTCTTCATTGGGATTGTTTTAAGGGATAAATTTCACAGATGGGCTAATTATCCAAGGTTTTTCCTAAAAAAACATTCGCAAATTTCCATTTTTTCTAAAAACGATTCACCCAAATTCCATAGAGTAAAATTATTTTACCTTAAAAATCGCCAAAATTTTATAGAAACTATATAAAATCCTTAAAATTTTGAATTATTTTACAAAAGTATTGCCAAACATTTTACATTTTGCATATTAAGGACTAGTAAAATTATCTCAAGTTTCTAAATTTTAATATAAATTTTCATCCTTAAAATTATCCCTGAATAGGAGAGTGCAAAACAACAAACTCCAAATATTTATGAATCAAATCAAGTGACATAATATACATGCATCAAAGAATTCCTGAGAAAGGGACTAGGAATTTCACTCATAAAATATGATATTTGCATAAATATTATACAAAAATAACAATTACAAATAACATAACATAACATAAATCTCACATCCATCATAGATTTCAATTATTTTTTTATCACATTCACGGAAGGGAAGATAAAGTACCATATATGAGAGAACTTTAAAAGAGTCTTTTCACTCAAAACAAAATATAATATGATAGGAAAAATTAATATCTAATGCTCAAAACTAAGAGTTCAAAAGATATTATTAAAGTTTATCCCCAAAGTAGTTCTTTGGGATTTTTCAAAAAAATATTATAGTCTTTGATAGTCTTAAAAATCATTTTTTTTTTCCAAAGTTGGACTGGGATTGGCTCCCGTGGACCATAAAATAAAGATAAGAATGTGAATAGGGATGGACCTGAAAGGAAGACAAAGAGAAAGATCAGAAAATTAGTTATGTTTTTCTTGGGACAGATAAAACACAACCGGATGACTTCTGAACATGAATAGAAAAAAATTGGGAAGAATTTGATCTGTATTACTCATTGTGATGAAATCTCTTCTGGTTATTTTTGGCCGATTTTTTTCTTATATTCTCCTTGGCGGTAGTTTCCTGGCCGATACTAACCGCTTCTGTTTGATCCTCTTCGATAATTTTAATTAAATCTAACTTTAACCAATTTTCAATATATTTGCGCATAGGAGCAACAATTATCTCATGTTTTACTCTTATATCAAATAATGTATTTTCAAATGCTCTAAAATCAATTGAAATTTGTTGCAATGTAACTTCAATGTCTTTATTTTTATTTACATATTATACAAGCCAACTTTCAATTTCTTGCTCTATATACTTGGTCATGCTATTGAACTTCTCTGCCGATATACCCTTTGATATTTCTACATGCTCTTCAAATTTTTCCCTTGTCATGAGAATAGAGTTTGAAATCAATTTAGGATCTTGTACTTCACCAGTAGTTCCTGCAAGGTCTAACTTGACCAACTTCAAATATGCTTCCCCTTTTTTAACACTTAGAATATCAATATAATCTAATAACTCCTTTAAGGTTTTATTTCTCTTCATCCAACATACTTTCAATTGTTTTACACGTTTCAAGGATGAAACATCTTCTTATTTTCTCCTAAGTTCATTCATACTAGAAATTTTCAGAACAAATGTAATTACACCATCTTTATAAAAACCTTCATTATTTTTTAGGTCAACATGTAGATATTCTCTAAAATTTTAAATCTTGGAACCCAAAGAGACAAAGTTTCTTGCTAAATCCCATGTCTCTAAAATGAGAGACATCCTCTTCTTTATGTTTTTTCAAATATAGCATCTAATTGTAGCAAGTAGATTCGATGTTCCCTTCAACCTTAACCTTGATTCTGTGGTTTTATAAGATATTTTCCAAGGTTGGACTGTTGAAACCAGAGTAGAAAATATAGGGGGTGCCATTAGAGTACACTCTAATTCTTTAACCCTTTATTTAAGCATGATATTTTCATCTTCCATATCATCAACTGAAATTTCTGAAGCATCTCTCGTAGCTATGTGAATTTTGGAAATTCTGGAAGGTGGTACACCACTGGGATCTAACTATGAATGATATTTTCCTTGGATTCTTTTATTTTTTGAATTAAGTCTTTCAAAAATTAATTTTTTGGAAATTTTATCAAATAAGGCATTATGTATAGTGAAGGATTCCTCCTCTGAAAAGACTTCTTCTTGAATTTTAATTTTAGCTGCAACTTCCTTACTTTCTTGCAATCTCTGCTCATCATTAGAAAATTCTATATTCTCGATGTCAATGTCTAGATCCATATCTTCAAGGATAAATCATTCTCAGGTACATTCTATTCTACCTCTTGTTGAGAATTTTGTCTTTTTCTTTTAAATTGGATTTTATGAGACCACTCCAACCTTCCCTTTGGAGGGTTTTTTACACCTCTGGAATTAGAATTATTAGCTTAAGACTTCTTTTTTCCTAGTGTTGTTGAATGAAAACTTTGCTTGGGTGGGCCACTTTTCTGTGAAACATTGGGAGAATGAGTGCTTTCATTTTCCACTCTTCCCCTTTGTTTATGTTGATCTATAGTATTAACAATATTCTCAATATCATATGTTTTCCTTTCAACAATTGGTTCCGGCTGGGAGAATGAGTGCTTTCATTTTCCACTCTTCCCCTATGTTTATGTTGATCTGTAGTACTAACAATAGTCTCAATATCATATGTTTTCCTTTTGACAATTGGTGCACACTGTATAGTAATAACACACATATGCGTTTGTTTCTATCAACAACACTGTTGAGTTTAAAATGTAAATAAAATTGTTTTTAATATAAAAAAAATATCATGTTTTAAATTTGTTCAAGAGTTTGGCAGTGCTCAATAAATAGTAATCAAGCACCGATGCTTCTATTACTTTACAGATCACCACATGAATATAACAATTTGTAAACAAAACATTTTTAATTCCATAATAACACGATAATCATATATCGTTGTGTATAAATATGTTTAACACACCAATGCATACAATTTTATTATAAACACCAAAATATTATTGTGTAAAAATATTTCATAATTGTTATATTTGATGATTCCTGGATTGTTTTTTATAAAAATTTGGCCAATAGAAGTTCAAGGACAACAAATTATTCGAATGAGCGTGATGACAGCTCATCCCAACAAGATAAAAAGGTAAGTTCTTTAAGTTTTATTAAAAATTTAATATATTTGAATTATCTGTAGGTTTAAATTAATGATGTGTATTGGTTAAGGCGTGTCATGCATAGAAAAACTTGAAGAAACTCAATAAGATTGTTTGCAATCTTAGTGCCAAAGAGCGTAACAGATTTATGAAAATGTTGCAAAGGGAGGAATTAGGTGGATCAAAAGGTAATCAACACAAAGTTTTTCTTTGACTTTTTACTAAAAACGAATTTCTTAACATCAATCACTAACATGTTTTAAACACTCAATTTCACATTTTTTTTATGGTGTGCAGGGAGGGACTAATAGCGAGAGAACATAATGTTGTCCTAAGAATACAAAGATGATGAAGGATGTAAATGATGATGACTTGGTCGTCAGTTCATCTATAGTGGTGCTAGAATTTAACAAGAGGGAGGGATTTTTCCATAAAACTATGAGGGATATAGTGGAAAGAACATATAAACATATTTTCCACTTACAATACAAAAATGAACCCAATGACTCCAAGAATCAGGTTATACATAAAGAACAAGAAGTGTTTTAGGAGAAATGGTCAATGAGACCTATGAGAGTTGCAATAGAAAAAGTATTATTACTAAACTTTTTTTTCTATAATATGTCCCAAAAAATACCATTTTTTGTTTTTTGCTATATTCACTTTCATGTCGATTTAAAAAAGAAATATTATGATTTTTGTTTTTCGGGAAGATTATGAAAATTCCAAGGGGAAAATGAGGGGAGAGACAATACATGTTGGTGGGGATGTCCAAAAAAGTGTACAAGGAGATGAAAAAGAAATGAACATAATTGCATCATGGGAGGAGGCATCCCAACAACAATGTGCATCAAAGGTATGTAATAATTCATTTATTCTTTTATGTACATTGAATTTTATTATCGCATGAAATACTAATTTTCAATTGTTTTGTTGCAGAAAAGAAAAAAAATGGAACCCATTCAACACATAAGACATGACATCGAGGAAGAAAAGTGTTGATAGAAAAGTTTGTGAGTACTCACGTTTTCAGACTTACTTAAGATTTCATATTTGTTGTGATATTTATATTTAAATATTTGATTTACACTCATCCATGGATGTCTCCCAATAGGTGCTAACATACAAAATAACAACCAACCAAAAATTGATCGACATTGGGTTAAGTATGGGTTGTGAGTATATGTTGAATTATCAAGGTTTAATTAAACAATTTGTCAGTAGTTATGTTGTTTAACTTTCATTGTTTTATAATTAATGAAACAACAAGAAACTTTTAGATTAATTACATCAATTATGCTTTGTCATGGTGTATTAAACATGCATGAAACAAAGTATGGAGTGTAGCCAACATAAGAGATTTTGAGAGAAAACATGCAACACGGCTTCAAAAAAATGTGTATTTTTTTATGAAATGGTCGCTTCTATGGTACACTTTTTGATTTATGCAATCATGTATATTCTACTATATAAATGTAGATATACTTATTACACTTTATTTCTATGTTTGTAGATGGAACATGAAGAGACGTAACATCAAAAACAAGTCGATCAAGGAAACAATAGGTTAAATAACCAAAGTACAATATCGTCTACAATTGATGAAGAAATGAGGTATGCATGCAACTCGAGCAATGAAAACAATGCAAGTGATGAATGACAATCAATGTAATTGAATGTTACTGCAAGTTGTATGTTTTGGAATATTTATCTATGAAAATCAAGATTTTGTTTAATGTACTTGACATATTGTCCCAATTGCATGAGAACATGTTACCAATAGGTGTAACAATTAGATATTGATTGCATTTTGATTATTTTGGACTTCATGTTGTCCCATTTTGCATGACAATGGGTGTCTTATTCATATATAATAAAATGGGTTTCTTATTTTATTGCATTGTCGAATGTTGTTAAATATTGCGTGGATGATTAATTAATATATGGATGGTTTACATTGTTCAAAATAATATATGTGTAATATGTTGGATAACACTTTAATGCAATCATTATATCAAAATGCAATAACAAAATACAAAAAAAAATATTATTATAAAAAATATTTTATTTTGGGATGATTAACTGAATATTTGTCAAAAAACAAATTAATTAAAATATATACATATCAGTGAATTATATTATTTTGAACTCACTAAATGATACATGCTATAAAATAGACACTAGTGCATTTTTATGAGTCATATGAATCGGTGCCTATTAATTACATTGAATCATCGGTGTTAAAAATTGTGAACAAGCACTGTTACTTTAAATGACATAACTTATGATTATATTTATTATATTTAGGATTATATTTATTATTTCAGAATATTATGGTTCACATGATTACAATACACACCATTAGTTTACATATAATATATGCATTAGTGCTTAATAACAAAAGAATGGCGCCAACATATCACCTCAAATGTTTGAAATTTCACTTCCCTCTGGTGCACATGGTAATATAGGAACCGGTACATACAAATTATATGAGCATTGGTGTTCCATAAAACAAAAACGAATGACCTGGTGTGTAATATTTATATGAGAACTGGTGCAACATATAACAAAAAAAATACAGAACTAGTGCATAATAATTATACGAGCACTAGTGTTTTATTCTTATGTACGCACTGATGCATGTTACCAATTCAAGAACAAAAAACACCTTGGCCCGCCCAGTTTATTTTAAGTTATAGGAAACATCAGTTAAAACCTCCACTACGAATAACAGAGGTTGTAGCAGAGTTTGTTTTTGAAAAACTTTCCCAATCTTGTAACACTAAAAAACTGTGAAAAAACCTTTGCTATAAGTTGTTTTCCTTGTAGTGACAATAGAACTTTTACACCAATTACTAATAGTTCCTCCCAATGATGTGTAGAGAGTTCCATTCCAAAATCCCCTCATCAACACCATTTCTCCTTGAACTATTTTGCATGTTTCCTTTTCAAGCATAGTATGTACACTTGGATCCTTGAGCTGCAACTTGAATTTTCCACATTTTTTGATTCTGGATGTCAAATCATGTCCTAGGAAAATGTCACCTCCATTATATTTTTCATATTCACAAAACCAGTCCCTCTAGGGAGTCATATGAAAATAATCATATGATACAATTGATCATACGTCATGATATGCATGTGTGCTTGAAGAAGCCAAGGACACATCCCCTCCTTCCACTTATGAGGTCTTCCCTTTTGTGGAAGGAACATCATCATATCCCTTCCCTCTCTCAACACTTTTAGATCTACAATCCTTCTTGTAATTCCTAGTTTTACCACAATTTGTTAGGGACCTAACCTCCCTAACCCCTCAAGT
>JZKD02S0064382.1:13967-25594 GCA_000966675.3 Picea glauca
TGTTCTTTACGCAAAAGGGGTGCATGGAAGTGAAACGGATGGAATTATGACTCAGTCCCAAAAATTCGTCAAATATGATAAGCAGTCATTTCTTTTCGATGAACATCTATCTAAGGGAGAGAGGAAATTCTTTTCACTAACAAGCACAAATAAGGAGTGTCCTCAAACAATTCTTTTTCTCAATCAAATCCTGATGCAATGCTAAAACTTTTGATATGCCGTCTAACATGCACAATCAATCATGAAGATGCCATTTATTGTTTGCATATGAATAATGATCAATTCAACACAATGCTCATCCCACTAATTATCTTCTTGTATGAATGAAAACCAAACTAGCACAAGCAAAAGTCATACAAACAATACACCCTTTCATTGCAATCAAAACGAAAAGCGAAAGAAAAGAAACAATCAAAGAGAAAAATAAACTTCACACCCAAAATAAAAATTTGAAGAACAATGATCTTGACTAAAATCGAGATGAAGAGGTCTGTAGGCCTTTAATGACCTTCACCAGGGTTTTTACTCAGTTAAACAGAGAGAAAGACAATGCATGGGTCTTGGACTACAATCAACAGAAAAAATCAATAACAATAGTGAAGAAGGCTACAAAATCCAACTAGTAAGATGTTCATTCTTCAAAAAGACAGATCTCAAGGTTGAAAGGGAAGAAACATTGACTCACAAGGTTACCCAGCAGAAGAGACACATAGGCAAAACCCAGAAAAAGCAATTCTGGAAGGTTTTTTGGCCAAAAGAGGGTTGGCACTCTGTTTCCAAAGGAAAGGAGAGTTATAGTGCTCTGTGTAAGGCTATGGGGGAGCATTGGTGCTCTGTTAACACTAGGACAGGGGCGCCAGGGTCTAAAACTCCCAAAAATGTCAAAAAATCAAAAAATTGCAATTCAATTCCGACAATTAGGTTGAGTATGATGGGGTAGGAAGTCAATCATCTCATGAAACCAATCAAGAGAGGAGTGAACCAGGTGTGAAACAATCAAGGGGTAGAACAAGGTCAATGCGGAGAAATCAAAATAAGAAACTTCAATTTGAGGCTATCTCCCCAGTGGAGTCGCTAGTTTCTATTGTAGGAAAATCTCCCTGCGGATAGGTAGATTGCCTCAAAGAGCTTGACCCTAACTCTAAGATAGAAAATGATTAACATGGAAACTGACTTCCTTTCAAATCTATCTAAACTAACACATGAGAAGGAAGGATGACGGAAGTACCTTATTATCAACGTTTGTCCCTGCACACTCCGAGTTGCGCTCCAATCCTTTGCTCCTCACTGAGTTCTACTGACAAACAAGATACGACCACTTCCTAATATATCGATATTAGCTTGAAAATAGATCTATCAATTAATTATAAGTTCATGTAACATTAGACACAAACTAGAAAGAAACAGGCCAAGCGTGTCATATTAATGAGAATAACGACAGCAGTGCTTACAATCGTAGATGCGAATGCGACAGCTTCGTCAAGTTCCCTTCGTCTAACCCTTGCTTGAAAGATCCACAACTTGGATAATAGCAGCTTCACTGATCACTCTCCTTTGGCTGACTGTGTGTTTCCTCTAAGATCATAAGTTTCATGCCAACAGTTCCTCCCCCCTCCACCATCATAGAGCCTGCTTATATAGGTTAAGAGGAGCTTAACCTCTTGATTTATCTTTAGAACAAGTTGGGGAACTTCCTCCTCAGATCAGGGATCTCTTGATGAAACCAAGAATTCGAATACAACTGCCTCCTAATATTGAAAGATCCTCCCCTTATTCTCCTCAACAGACCAACTACTACCTCAGATTAGGCAGTGCTCCCTTAGAAGGGGCATCAGAGCGCTGTAGCGCTCCCTAAGAAGCTTGAGGGAAGCACCAATGCCTTGAAAGTGAGTATCTCTCCTTCAGAGGGGGCAGGGGAGCGATACAACGCTCCCTGAAGCCTTGTAGGGGAGTGCCAGCGCTCCTAAGGTTGATATAGGGGAGCGCTCCCCCTCAAAACCTTTGTTTCAGAGCTCTCCTCAGGTGTTAAGAGTTCTTTGACTTCAGTTAACCAGTTCTTCTTCTTTAAATCAAGCACATGAGATGTTATAAGTGTCTCCTTAGTTTCGTTGGCATGGCAGTATGCTCGAACATCGTTTGCGACACTTGTGACCAACTTGCGACACTTGTGAAAGTTGTAAGGAAGATGTGACACTTATGACAATTGAGAGGAACATGCGACACTTATCCAGTTGAGTAATTTTGATGTGTAATAGTATGGGATGTAGTGCATGTGAATCTCGATGTGCTTCATCCACTGCCTCTAAACTTGATCTCTGTAGAACTTCAGAGTTCTCTGGTTTTCACACCATATGATGATCGAATGATGAAACTGAATTCCCAAACTCAATGAGAAAATGTTGTAGCCACATATCTTGAATGATTATGTTAACTACCCCTCTGTACTTTGCCTCAGCTTAAGATAGAGCAATAGCATCCTGCTTCTTACTCAACCAATGGATAGGCGCGAAACCAAGACTGGGTGAGTAACCAGATGTGGACTTGCGATTAGTGCTATTGCTAGCCTAGTCAGAATCAGTGAACCCAATGAGGTCCAATGTAGATTTTTTTGCATAATGAATCCCAAAGGTGATTGTGCCCTGTACATATCGAAGGATATGATTTCCAACCTTCCAATGTATCTCATGCAACTCTTGCATGAACCTGGAAACAACACCAATTGCATAGGAGAGGTCTTGCTTAGAGCATGTGAGATACAACAATCTTCCCACTAGCTGTTTGTATAGTGTGTATTCAACCAATGGAGTGTCCCCACTATCCTCAAGTTTGACTCTTGATAGGAAAGGAGTCAGGGAAGACTTGCAGTCTGCCATGTGAAATCTCTCAAGGACATCTCGTGCATACTTGGTCTGAGACAGTTTGATGGTTGATGCATCCTGATTGATATCAAGTCTAAGGACAAAGTGTAGAGGACCCATGTTCGTAGTCAAGAAACCGATGATCAACAAATCATCAACATACAGACTAAGATTAGAAGTGAATTAGTCGTCCTGAGCATGTAGAAAATCAGGTCTGATTTACAATGTACAAAGTTTTGTTACAGCAGGTAGGATTCCATATTGGCATACCATGCCCTCAGAGCCTTCTTGAGTCCATAAAGAGACTTCTTCAGTTGACAGACCAAAGATGAATTCTGCATAAATCCATGGGGCTACTCCATATAGATCTCCTCAAAGATATCATTGTGAATAAATGCATTCTTCACGTCCATATGATGGACTTCCCATACCTTAGTTGTCACAATGGAAAGTGCCAAATGTATGGAATCCATATTCTCTACTGGAGCGAAGGTATCATCACAGTCAGTGCCATGCACCTATTGAAATCCTTTGGAAACAAGACTGGATTTGTATTCGCTAATATGTCCATCCGCTACACTCTTGGTCCTGTAGACCCATCTGCACCTAACAAGTTTCCTTCCAGAATGAAGGGGAACCAGATCCCAAGTCTGTTTCTCGAGGAGGGAGTTCTACTCCTCCTGCATGGCAGATTCACAAAAGGAATTTCTAGTAGCCTCGCCATAAGACTATGGATATGAAGAATGAACCAAGAAAATATGCCTGGGTGTAAATGGTTCAGTGGTAGTGAGTGCAAGAGGAGGCTCCTCAAAATTAGATTGAGTCCTCCTAGTATCGGCTGGATCCCCAACAAGATCCCTTGCATCCTGAAGAGTAGTCTTGTCCCACTTGGGCATCTGCTCAAGCTCTACATATCCATATGCATGCACTAACTGTGCATCTGACTATACTGACACTGTATCTGGATCATCTTAATCCTATGAATCAAAACTCTCATCTGAAGAAGAGTTTTCATGTGCATGCTCATCATCTCTGACAGGTAGAAGAACAAAGGTGTCTACATGTGACTGATGAGATACATGCGAGACACTTTCCTCGAATTGGACACTACACTCAATGACGAGATGGTCTAAGGAAGATCAATGAGTCTATATCGCTTCACACCATCAGGGTATCCAAAAAAAATACACCATGTGCTCTGTGGATCAAGTGCCTTCCTATTTTCAGAGGGAATCTGGGCCCATGCACGTGAATCGAAAATACAAAAGTGGGTCACTTCTAGTTTGAGACCGCTCCAAGCCTCGACGGGGGTCTTATCCTTGCCATATCTATGGGGAACAAGGATGATTTTAGGGGATAAATTTCTCTCATGGGATAATTTTCCATGGTTTTTCCCAAATAGAGATTCATTATTCTAAAAATGATTCGCCCAAATTCTATATGATAAAATTATTTTACCTTAAAATCGCCAAAAAATTATACAAACTATATAAAATCCTTAGAAATTTGAATACTTTTGCAAAAATATCGCCAAACATTTATAGTTGGCATATGAAGAATTAGTAAGATTCTCCAAGGTTTCTACATTTAAAAATAAAATTTTGTCCTTAAAATCATCCATGATGGGGAGATATGGTTTGGATGTAGGTTGAAAAATTAAGTACTTCGTCCCATAATCTATGTGGAAGTGAATTTGCATGTAGCATGCAATATGCCATCTCTTTTAGATATCTGTTTTTCCACTCAGCAACTATGTTTTTCTATGGAGTGTAGGGAAATGTGTGTTGCAACCGAACCCCCAAATCATGAAAAAAATTATGGATCTCATGGTTGATATACTCTCCCCTGTTATCAATTTGGAGGATTTTGATTTTCTCTTCGGATCGTGTCTCAACAAGGGCTCTGAAATTTTTGAGGTGTTGAAAGACCTCTGATTTTTTTCTGAGAAAACAAATCCATGTGAAGCATGAGAAATCATCAACAAAAATGATCATGTACCTAGATTTTCTGATTGATGGATGTGGAAAAGGGCCCATAAGGTCATTGTGGATCATATCTAAAGGAGAGGAATCTCTCCGAGTCTTTCCTTTGTCGAATTTTTCTTGAGGGTGTTTTCCAAGAACACATCCCTCATAAAGTCCTTTGGAGAAATGGATGTCTGTTAGATAATCAACCAATCCTTTCTTGCTAATTTGTTTCATATATATGGAATTCAAATTCCCAAACCTTTTGTGCCATATCCTAATGCTTTCATCAAAATGGGTAAGCAGTAAAGCAAAATCTGGTTCAATAAATTCAAAAAATGTATACAATCTAAATTGATGATTTACTTCACTAGTAGCAACCATGGAATTGGTTTGCATGTCATAGATGTCCATTGCATCAGGTGCGAATATGTCTTTCTTTTCGGTGCTAGAATTTGTCATCCGATACACGAAGAGAATATTGACAAAAAGTTAGGGAGCGTGCAACACATTCTTGAAGCTTTCGTTGGTGAGTTCAATCCTTCCTTTGTTGGTGGCCTCGACTGAAGAGTTTTCCCCCATCAAAATAGGACAAGCATTGTATGCATCCAATGAAGAATAGACTTCTTTTGTGGCATACATGTGATGTGATGCTCTTCAATCTATGATCCAAGCATTGGAAGAGGAGTTGATGGCAATCAAAGCATGGCTAGAATCACCTTTCTTGGGATTTTGATCTTCTGGATTCTTCTTCTTGGCACCCTCAGGGATGCGATCTCCAAGGTTTTTTTGTTGAAGTATTTGATTCATTAGATCTATTTTTTTATGCATACATGTGGATTCTGGATGGAATCCTTTATACAAATATGTGCATTTCTTCCCTTTTCACCTTTGGATCCAGAGGCATCAGTGAAGGGTCTTGAGTACCCTTCCTTCTTTGGATTTGCATGTGATTTCCTTTTGTATTTATCTTTATATTTCTTATATTTATGATCGCTTCTATCTTGTACAGTAAGTGCATGCACCTTTGGGCCTTTTATTTTTCCCATGTTGATAAGCTTGGTATGTTCTTGTTTCAGAGATTCGATAAATTATTCAAGATAAGGCATATTCTAGGTTGCTCTAGAGGCAAATCCAACTGAATGGAATGTGGATACAAACACTGAGAATTCAAGACCAATTTTGGAGAGAATGGTGAGAATGATTTGTTTCTCCTCCTTATATTTATCAACCCTGCAAGCCTTGAGTTGTGATAATAAATCCTTAAATTTTGTAAAGAAATCTTGGAGATTGTCGAAGATTTTTGGGTCCAATGTGAGAAATTCCACCTCAATCATGTGTCCCCTCGTCTCATCCTATTTTCCAAAGAGCCCTTACATGGTGGTCCAGGCTTCATTGGGGGTTTTATAGGAAGATAGGGAGAAATGAGACTGCATATTGTTGTGAATGCTTCATCCATTCGATTTAGATAATTGGATTTTTCTATGGCTGATGTTGGTTTTTTTTTCATGTTCATGGTTAACTTGTAGAATCCTCTATTTCAAAGATGCATCATTGTCCTCTCCTTCCATGCAAAGTAATTGTAAGGTGTAAGAATGAATTCTTTTGGGAATTCCATTTTTTCGCTGTCTTCAATCTTTGGTACTTGCAAAAATAATTTGGTGTGTATTTTTCTTAGTAGCACGTCATATTTGATACCATGTAAATGTTTTGAACCTGCACATAATATATCTAGCTAGAAAATACCACACACATTTGCAGAGATAAATTGAGAAAGAAGAAGCAAGAGAGAAATAATAGAAGAATTCTCATTAACCAAATGAATGAATGATAATTTACACATGATATACTCTGTATAACTCAACCAATGTGCACTGGAGGAGAAGCCAATGCACCATAGTGGTGGTCTAGAGTGATCTGGACACACACCAATAGTTATGGAAGTAATCTACCACCTAGCATAGTCTCTCGAGAAGTTACGGGAGTAAACTACCACCTAGCTGAGTTAACTAGTCTATTGATCTTCAATTAACTGACTGAAAAAAAGTGAAGTGAGGAGGAGATTAGGGAATCATGGGTAATGCACTAGTATGGTGATGATCCCAAGGACAATGCGCATTAGTTGGTGATGATACCAAGGACAATGCGCATTAGTTGGTGATGATCCCAATGTTGCATGGCTATAATACCAATGTAGCATCTAGACTCCAATCAACTGATCAAACTAAAGTGAAAAATGAAGAGAAAATTCTTCCTAGAGAAATATTCTTCCTAAAATATAGGAGACTGAATAATGACTAATAAACAAGGAAGAACCTTAGGAAAAATAAATCCTAGGTGTGTGTGAAGTAACTCCAACACCGCTCTATGTCCTGGGCAGTTCCAAAATAAATTCCATAGTTATATCTTCCAATGGTCTCTCAAGTACTGGTAGTGGTGTATAAAATCATGTGTTTTGACTCCTTCCTTTGGCAAGTTGACAAATTTTGTATCACTCAATAAATTTGTTACATCCTTGTTAATGCTAGGCCAAAAGTATCTTTCTCTCACCAATCTCGTGGTCTCATCAATGCCAAAATTTCCACCTAAACCTTTGTTATGCATTTCTCTAATAAGATTCATCCTCAATGAGATTTTTGGAATCCACAAACTTTGGTTCTTGAGCAAGAAACCTTGTTAAAGATGAAAATCCAAATATGGTGTTCTATCAATGCTCCAAGGCTCTTTGCACAATTTCCAAGCATATGAAAAATATGTTTCTTCTGCATACAATTCTTTCATACATTCCAAGCTAAAAAATTCCATTGATAAAGTATTTAGTAGCATTATCCCTCGACTCAATGCATTTTCAACTCTATTCAACTTTCCATACCCGTGTTTCAAAACAAACAAGTAAATTTTCAAAAATTCTACCCATTTGGAATTCTTTTGATTTAACTTAGCTTGACTATTGATGTACTGCAATGCCTTATGATCAGTAAATAAGACAAACTCCTTTTGGCAGCAAGTAATTTCACCATTTATTCAAGGCTTGTACAATAACATAAAACTCTTGATCATAAACAAACTATTTCTTCTTAGCATCATTCAATTTCTTGCTAAAGAACGCAATCGATCTTCCTTCTTGGCTCAAAACTGCTCTAATGGTTGAACCACTTGCATCAAAATCCACTTGAAACACCTTATTGAATTTTGGAAGTGCTAAAAATGGTTGTTCAATTACCTTTTTCTTCAAATGGATTCATGGTTGCTACTGTCCACTCTAAATTTCCTTTCTCTATCCATTTAGTAAGTGGTGAATAAATCTCATTGAATTTTTTTTTAAAATTCCTATAGAAGCTTACCAAACCATGAAAACTTCTTACACCAAATGTAGATTGAGGTGTCGACCATTCCAAAATAACCTTAACCTTTTCAGGATCCATCTTCAAACCTTCCTTGGAAATCACAAATCCCAAGTATATTAACTCTTCCTTCAAAAATGAACATTTCTTCAAATTGATCGGTGATTTCTCGTCTCTCAACCACTATAACACCTTTCTCACATGCTCTAAGTTTTCTTCTTTGGTCTTACCAAAAATAAAAATGTTATCTAAATACACAACAACAAACTTACCAAAAACTGGTTCCAAAACTTCATTCATAACTCTCATGAATGTCTTGGGTGCA
Organism: Picea glauca; assembly: GCA_000966675.3. Taxonomy (NCBI): domain Eukaryota; kingdom Viridiplantae; phylum Streptophyta; class Pinopsida; order Pinales; family Pinaceae; genus Picea; species Picea glauca. The sequence goes on from JZKD02S0064382.1 coordinate 22,459, forward strand.
TTGGTTGGTCCAAATGGCATAAATAACCACTCAAACAACCCATCCTTTTTCTTGAGCGTTTTCTTCCATTCATCACCTTCCCTTATCTAAATCTGATGGTAACCACTCTTCAAATAAATCTTTGAAAATTACTTGGCCCCACTCAAACAATCTATGGGATAATCCATCCTTGGTAAAGGAAACATGTACTTGATAGTAATTTTTTTAATAGATCGTGAATCAATATGCATTCTCCATTCACCTCCTTTCTTGGGTGTCAAAACTATAGGTGCAACACACATAATCAAACTCTCTCAGATCAATTCTTTGTCAAGCAACTCTTGCACTTTCTTATTTACTTCTTCATTTTCTGTTGTTTTCATATGATAAGGAGATTTGTTTGTTAGACTTGATATCAGTATCAAATAAATATGATGTGATATAGTTCTCAAGGGAGGTAAACCTACTGGTAAATCATCTCCAACAATCTCCTTAAACTCATTCAACAAAGGTTGAATTTCTGGTGGCACAAGACTCATTTTTTCATCCTCCAAAACTTTTATTGGTGCTATGGCCAAACATAAATGATTCTTCTTTTGTTCTCTTAAGAAATACTTAGCTAAACAAAACATAATACAACTATTGTTGTAAATATTTCTATTGTCCCTTTCCTTGCTATCATTTTCACTCAACTCAATCTCCACCATTGGCTTCATTCTGTATCACTTTCCATCCTTTAAAAATTCATAAGTATTCTTCCTCTTGTCATGGAAAATTTTTCTATCAAACAACCATGGTATTTAGACTTGTAGTACGTGACAAGCATCCATCTCAACTATTTCACACAATACTTGCTCACTAAACTTTCCAATATGAAAACTCAACAAGCATTGCTTAGTCACAGTCACTTGATGCCCTCTTTTCAACCATGAGACCTTGTATGGATTTGGATGTGGAATTATTTTCAAATTTAATTTCTTGATTACTTCTATGGATGCTAATTTTTTTGTCCTTCGACCATCTATAACAAGAAGCCAACACTTATCCTAAATTTTTCATTTAGTTTTGAAGACTTTATTTCTTTTTTTAGTCTCTTATGTTTCCTTTGTCCCAGTCTTGAGTAACACTATTCTAAACATCAGGTTTTATTCTTGCACTTGTTGAAGTACTTCCACATTCCCACCAACAACTTTTGTCTCATCCGCTTGGGTAACTTATGTCCTAGCCTCTATTCTTCTTGCTGCATTTTGTCTCTCCAAATGTTCTTATTCTTTGTGGCCCTCTACTCCACATCTATAACATGTAATAACATATTTACCTTGACCAAAAACTATGCCTCTTCCAATGCTTATTATTCCTCTTGTATTCTGGTTGTTGGTTGCTTCATATTCCTTTTCATTGTATTTAGCAAAACTTGTTTTGCCTCTCCCTCTAGTTCCTTTTCCCTAGAACTTCTGCCTCAATCTTCTATCAATATTTTCTTCCACTTTCAAAGCAACTTGATAAGCTTCATCGATATTACAAAAGTAATGCGTACTCATTTCATCATGAATCTAATACTTCAAACCATTCACATATCATGCCACTCTTTGATATTTTGGTTCCTTTATCCTTGACCTCAGGTATATTTTGAAAATATCCTTTGTATATTCACGTACATATGTCTCTTTCTACCTTATGTTTTTCACTTTTCTGCACAATTTATGTTGGTAATCTACAAGTAAAAATTTCTCTTTAATTTTGTTCACCATCTTCGTCTAGGTTTTAATATTTCCCCAATCAATTATATACTATGTCTTTATGCATCATATCCCACCATAATGTAGCATGAAATTTCAACTTCGTCATGGACAATATAACCCGATTGGGGTCTTGGATATTTTCATACTCAAAATATCTTTTGAGCTCTCCTATCCAATTAATGAGAGCCTCTTCTTTTTAACTATCATTATAGCATGAAACTTTCACCCTTGCACTACTTCTATTTTCCAGAAAAGATATTAAATGAACTTCTAGGTTCTTCAATCCACCTTTGTAATCCCTCCAATTCTCTATCAACCCCTCGTGTTTCTCTTTTTATTCTTGGTGACATCCTTACAAGTTGTCTTGCAGGCCTCACTCAGACTAACATCCATAGGCCTTACTTTTGGGAACTATTCTCACACAACTCAACAGTTGAACAGGCTATGATACCACTTAAGGAAGTCACCCCAGTTTCTACAATCAATCCCTACAAAAACTAGGTGGATGACCACAATGTACACAACTAACAACATACTAATATATAATATAATTTAATAGTTAAAGAATGCCCTGAGGAATTTTCTGGTACGAGAAAATAAAATCAGAAATAAAACTAATGGACATGAATAGGAATGTCTTTATTAATCATAACAAAAACTTGTTTATATACTTATTACATCTAATACAAATATGGAACAATTCTCCCCTCTGTTTCTGACTCCTTTGTTGTCTTTTCTCTTTCTTGTTTCTTCTCGTGTGGAAATGAAATCAATCTTGCTGAAAACTTCCCTCTGTGTTGAACCCTTTTTTCACTATTTTGTTTCCCCCTTTATCTTTTCGTTTCTTGGTGGCTGAAACATTCAGACCCTTCAAATTCCCCAACCATTTCTTGTTTTCTTTTCTTGGGTAGTTATATGGTCCAATCTTTCAAAATTGTTTTCTAATTATTAAGTTTATGAGATTTAATGGTTGTGGCTACTTAAACAATTTGTGTTCCCCTAATAAATCATCCTACCAATTGTCATGGGTGCTTTATCATATACGCGGAGTTAAAAATGAATAATTGTAATTAAAATGTGTCCTACACATGTTGAAACAACGTTACAACATGTGTTTCAACACCATGTTGCAACAATTGTTCCAACACAATGTTGTAACAACTATTCCATCAGTGTTGCAACAACAAAAACGTGTTACAACAATAGGAATTTGACACTTATTTCTTCCTAGATGTTATTGACTTGAAATGTTTTTGGGTTGATGCGGATTTCTTGAGGCCAAATATGCTCATGCATCAATAACGTATATATAAAGAGCAATACTAGTAACCATTAGATGATAAATTATGCATGTGACTCTTGTTCGTGTGAGTTATATATCTATATCTATATCTATATCTATATATATATATATA
>JZKD02S0064404.1:0-11877 GCA_000966675.3 Picea glauca
GACTTTTTTCGAGCTGTCACCCTATCTTACAGTGGGGGCATTTTATTATCAGGAAGGAATATTTTAAATAATAAGGAGGTCGCATTACGCAATGTTTATGCCCCATGTACCAACCGGCTCTCTTTCTGGAAAACAGTGGAAGGTAGTGGTTTACTTGATGTAAAAAACTTAATTTTGGTTGGGGACTTCAATATCCTCCTTTCTCCTGAAGAGGCTTTGGGAGGGCTTAGATCCGAGCTAGTTGACGACTATTACATTGATCTTTTCCAATCAAAGCATCTGATTGATATTAAACTAGCCAAAATGGTTCCAACTTGGAGAAATGGTCGCCAGGGACAGGTTGCAATTGCAAGAAGACTGGATAGATGCTTGGTAGCTGAAAGTCTTCTTTTGGACAGTGGATATTACAGGTCATGGGTGGAATTTCCCTTTGTTTCCAACCATGCCCCACTGCTCTTACAGTTGTTTTTTCCACCTGCTTTTAAAGTCTTTCCTTTTAAATTTAATGAACAATGGCTGGGCGATAAGGATTTTGCAATTTTAGTGGAAAGAGTTTAGAAAAGCCCGATTTATCTCTCAGAAACAAGCAGTCAGAGGAGGTTAATTAGAAAGATACAGGATCTAAAAACTTTCACTAAAAGATGGAACAAAGAACAAAAGGTTTTTCAAAGATCAAACTTGTTGTCGATTGAAGCCGATATAAAAAAAAACAGTGAAAACCTCAGCTTGGACTTCAATGACCAAGGAGCAAAAGACACTATGAGCTCTTTGGAAATAGAGAGATTGGAAATATTAAAAAAAGAGGAACAGATATGGTGGATGTGCAGTCATGCCCTCTCGCTAGAAAAAGGGGATAAAAATACAAGATTTTTTCACAACACTGCTAGTCGAAACAGAATAAAAAAATTTATCTGGGAAATAGAGAAGGAGGACGGAGGTTTGGTGAAGGATCAACAGGGTATAAAAACCGAAGCTGTCCATTATTTCAAGCGTTTCTCCAAGGAGTCACCCACAGTAAACATAGTAGAGCAATGCAATTTGGTGGATTTCTTTCCTTCAATGGTTATTGAAGAAGAAGCAAATTCCTTATTCTCCCCAGTCAATTTGGAGGAATTGAAAATGACGTTACTATAGTGCAAAAAAGAAAAAAGCCCGGGTCCGGACGGCTGGACAGCGGAGTTTTTCATCTTTTTCTTTGATCTAGTAGGTGAGGACCTCCTAGCGACGGTGGAAGAATCTAGAATCTTAGGCAAAATCGCAGGTGGCATAAATGCAACTTTTTTTACTTTGATCCCTAAGGCCAACAGCCCGAAATCTTTCGAGGACTTTCGCCCTACTTCCCTCTGCAACTTGTGCTACAAGCTTATTTCAAATATCATAACCTCTCGTATCAAACCCTTCCTGTCAAAAACAATTTCAATCAAACAGATGGGCTTTCTGGAAGGAAGACGTATACAATATGCCATTGGTACGGCCTATGAAAGCCTGCACAGTATCAAGACGAAGAAACTTAAAGCCCTTGTCTTAAAGTTGGACTTAAGAAATGCCTACGATTGCATTGATTGGGACCTCCTCAGATTGATACTCCTGAAGTGCGAGATGGGGTTACCTTTGACAAAATGGATCATGGCATGTATCACCTCGACGTCTTTTGATGTCCTTATAAATGGTGAAGCCACTGATTTCTTTAGAAGTGGGAGGGGAATCAGGCAAGGATGCCTGCTATCCCCTCTTCCGTTCATTCTTATCATGGAAGGTCTCAGCTTATTATTGAAAAAGAGTCAAGTAGAGGGCTCTATCTCACGGGTGAAGATAGCTAGAGTGACCAGGATTTTACATCTTCTTTTTGTGGACGACATACTCATTTTATCCAATGCAAACCTAGTGGAGTGGAGAGAGATTGATAGACTAATATCATTTTTTTGCAAAGCCTCGGGCCTCGCTGTCAACTTATCAAAATCAATAGTACATCATGCAGGTATCTTGGAACCTAAATTGAGCACTTTCAAGTCTGCCCTACATTATACTTTCAACGACCTTACTTTCGGTTTTCGTTATCTGGGCTACTTCTTGAAGACCGGTGCACACCGAGCCGCTGACTGGGAATGGTTGATCACAAAAATAAAAAATAAAATAGATCAATGGTGTAATAGGTGGCTTTCTCTGGCAAGCAGATACGTCTTGGTTAAATCTGTTCTGGAAGGTCAGACTATTTACTGGATGTCCATGGAGGTTGTACCGTGCTCGGTTCTATCCAAAATCATAAAGCTAATCTTCGGATTTTTATGGAATGGACATCAGGATAAACATCGCTTCCACCTTTGTAGCTGGGAAGTGATATCAAGACCCAAAAGGAATGGGGGATGGGGCATTCGAAATAAAAATTTGTTTAACTTTGCATTAATTTCAGTCACTCTCTGCCATGTCCTAACTCAAAAGAGCCTTTGGCACTCTATAATTAGAGACAAATATCTTCACAGTTCCTCACTCAGCAACTGGCTCAGAAGACCTTTACATTGCACTTCTGTTGTGTCCAGATTATGGCTGAGTCTCCTCCACGCTCTCTCGGTCATCCTTCACTAGATTACCTAGAACCCAAGGAACGAAACTCTCATCAAAATTGGTTGTGACAGAATTTTGGGTATGGGAACTAATTCGTTCCTCAGTGAAGAACTCTTGACCGCCCTCTCTTTAAATCAGATAACTTATCTATCTCAAGCTTCAAAGACGACGCACATTCCATTATATAATCAGCACCGATGGATTTCTAGCGTTGAGCTGGGATTAGGGGGAGATCTTGCTACCGAATGGTCTTCCTATACAAACAACTATGTGGAGAGGGGATAATACTATCAGATTTTAAAAAAGACGATCTGAATTGGGACGGAGGCGACCAGTCGAGAGATTTTTCAGTTAAAAACTACTATCACGCTATCCTGTCCACTCAAAATTTGCCAACGCAGAGAGGATGGAAGGCTGAGGTTTGGAATTGGGGCACTCAATTAAAGATTATTCTATTCTTCTTATTGGCTGCCAAAAATAGAATCCTCACATGGAGCGTGTTGCTTAAAAAAGGATGGATCAGGTCGGGGTACTGTGTATTGTGCAAACAGAATTCAAAAGATGTTTCTCATTTATTCATTCATTGTGATTTTACAAAGAGTGTTTGGGCTCACCTTGCACAACAGTTTAATTCTAATCTAAGCTGGAACGAACCTACTTTGAATGAGTGCATGGAGTCATGGCTACAGAATAGAGCGAAGTCAAATATCCTTCCCTTAGTAACGGCTTGGTACATTTGGAAAGAACGCAACTCGTCTATTTTCGAAGGTAAGAAAGCTTCAGTAATCACTGTGGTTTTAAAAATCCTTGGAGCAATCACTATAAAGTCACGAGATAACAATAAAAAGGCATTGCGACTAAAAGCCTTTTTCAGAATTCTTGGGTATACATTGGCTTTTTTTGATGGGGCAGCGGAAGTTGGAGGAAAAAACTGTGGTGCAGGAGGCACACTAAAATGCTTAGAGGCACCGGACTATAGGTGGTTTATAAATTGCGGTGCAGAGTCAAACACAAAAGCTGAACTAATGGGTGCTTGGGAAACACTCACGATAGCAAATCTTCTGGATTTAAAAAACTTACAGGTTTTGGGGGATTCAAAAGTGATCATCGACTCTCTAAACACAAAAGGAAACCTTCAAGCCATCAATATCGAAGCATGGAAGGCTAGAATTAAAGAGCGGATGGTTGCCTTCGAAGGTATTAGCTTTCAACATATCTATAGAGAAACAAATAAGGAGGTTGATTTGCTCTCTAAGAGAGCCCTTACTTTGCCTAAAGGGAAACTGATCTACATCACTTGGAACAGTGTAAGTGAGGGCCCTGCTCTTTAGATAAATCTGTTATAATTGTTGTTTTTAGACGGTGTGAAAGTTTTTGTTATTTTTTGTTGTTCCTAGACCAAGGTTAGATCTTTGAGCAGTTTCTTTTTCAATTATAAGTGAACTCTTTTGAATGGTCTAAGAGTCAGATGTTAGAGACGGTCCTGAAAGCTTCTTTTTTGGAGTTTTATTATGGAGAAGGTCCTTTGCAGAACTGTATTGCTTTTGAAGATGTAAACATTATTTAATATAATTTTTACGAGTGATTTTTCTACTTATAAAAAAAATAAAAAATAAAAATAAAAAAAAGTGTAAAACTTAATAATTTTGTAATATAACTTAAGCAAATTTTGATATTTTTAAACTGATATATTATTTTCTAAGTGTTGTTTAAATACATTAGTGTGAATGAACTATTTTAAAGTAGAGTTTGTCATGAGTTCTCCAATATGAAGTCTTCAATCCTAGTCTAAATGAGATTTGAATTTAGCTAAATTCCACTTGATTAGCAACTACTATTATCGATCTCTCGTTTAAACATTTCAAAGAAACAATCTTTCATTCAAACATTTTAAAGAAAAAGTAAAGATCATACCAAATTTCTGTTAAAAATATTATTTAAATATAATACTTAAAATAAATATTACTTAATTTTTTTTTAATATATTCATTTAAATAACTAAGAAAAACTTAAAACAACCAAACTGTAGAGTAAACATAAATAATAAAAGTTATCTCTAGTATATATGGAAGGTGTAAAAGCACTTGTATGAAAAATTATTCATATCTCATTAAAGGTTAACCTTTTTTAATTCAAAAAGGTTATTGAGTGTAATAGAAGTGCTACCATCTCGCTATCAATTGTTTAATGTTATCTATTTTATAGTACATAAAATGGAAGTGTGGACCCACCTAGTCCAACTCCTCAATTTTAAAGTCATCTTCATACAACTACGGTTTAGGTGACCCTGATCAATAATGTAAGACACTTTAATGCATTAGTTGATATCAGCGTGGGTCTGCAAATTGGTCAAAGGTGTGGACTTTATTGAAAGGATTTATGTTTAAATTTTAAGGAGTACAGGTTGAAACGTTTGCAAATTGGTCAAAGTTATGGGCTTTAACTTTATTGAAAGGATTTATGTTTAAATTTTAAGCAATACACATTGAAATGAAAAGTTGAGAAAAATGTAATTTATACCAAGTTAAAAAGGAAATATTACACATACTTAAAAAAAAAAGTTTTCAATATGTAAATTCCAACTATGATTTTCCCTTAAAAACCTCCCTTCCTTGCCATGCGTGCATATGAAAAGAACTTTTATCCTGAGTTGTTGTAGGTGAGTTTACACATGTTTTTTCCTTGTCTTTTCCCTTGCCATGGATGCATATGAAATAGAGCTTTTATCCTGAGTTGTTGTAGGTGAGTTTACACATGTTTTTCTCCTGCGTTTTCCAATTTCCTATCAAAATTGAACGATGAAAAAATATCAAAAAGTGTTTTTATTGAGTTTTATTGACCTAGCTCCATATTAAAATGGATTAGTGTATAGTGTTACTTTGAAGTTAGAGGTTAATTTTTTTTTAAGAGATGAAATTAAAGTATTTAAATATATAAAATTATCTATTTAAATATTTATTTATTTTTATGTCGAAGGTGTTTTTTTAAGGGGAGGTTCTTTTGAGGGTTTTTGTCGTCTATCGAATGCCAATAAAAATTGGTCATTTGTTGATCAACAATTAACCATTCATCTCTCTCCATGTATCCTATCCTTCACCAACTCTGAGCGACGGCTTCTTCATCCATGTCTGCTCTTTGTTTCCAGTCTATATTCATTTATGTCTACATTGTGCCCTGGCTCTCAAAGCCCTTGCTCCCTTGTTACATACCTTCTCTCATCCCTTTTTTTTTCCGCTCTTTGTTTTCGTTTCAATCTTCACATAATTTCCATTCTCTCTTTGTCATTTGCTAATATGGCCACAAATTTCAATACTTGACTGAGGTCCAGAGTGGCGACAAACGTTACCAACATCATTATCGGTCCCCTCTTCAAATGGTTGCAGGATGTTATGAAGTTGGGGGAGAACGTTCAACTTCTCAACACAAAACTCGCCTATATGAATGAGTCGTTACCAATTCGAAGATCAACAAAGGCAGTTGTCGGAGTTAGTGTAAAGATGTCTGGGAATGATCAAGGAAGCCCTTGAACAAGCCAAATCCCTCATCCATTGCACCAATAGACGACGAGGACGATGTTTCAGTGGTTGCCTCTTCTATAGCCCCAAGATCCCCGCAAAAAAATAGAGAATGGAAGACCAGATGTAGTGAGCTCTTCCAACATCGTAATTCTGCTCTTTAAATAGTTGCCCATACTGCACAGATTATGTAGTTCGCATAGCCTCGACCAGAGGTGCTTCGCCAACCTCTACCAGATTCTGACTTAGTGGGGTCTAGCATCAAAGCTGCTCAGGAGCAACTACTCACCTGATTTAATGAACCTCATCCTTTGGGTCGTGTGGTTGATTTGTATGAGATGGTAGGAGTTGGAAAATCGACATTACTCAAACTCGTTTATAACAATTACAAGGAGGTGAGTGGTATCTTTACTCGGTAAAGTTTTTCTAATATCTCTCCAATAGATTATGCTCCACCATACTCATTTTATTGGCAATATTTGTAGATATGTGGTATATAGGTTCAAGGGGGAGTGATTTCCTTGTTCAAATACATCAGTCACTATGTCCACAACAACCCCAAAATGACACCATTAAGGAGGAACCTACAACCAAAGAAAAGCATGACAAGAAGTTCAAAGGCATATATAAAAATAAAAAGGCATCAACAATATGAGTATCCTTGAACCCAGTGAGAAGAACTAAATCAATAGTAGAAGTTCTATCGATAAAGACATTGAGAACCATCCATTAACTCATAAAACATGGGAAAAGGATAGCCATCAGACATCCAAGGAGGTTCAAAGCACAGGAGGTCCCAAGTCATCATCCCAGCAAAATACTTCCACAAATCTATAAATGTCGGCCATGCTTGTATTCATATTTCTGAGGTCGGCTCTTCAAAAAAACATGAACAAATTTAATTCATAGGTCGTCCCTAACTTCTTTGTATGCATAAAGGTTGGCCTTGATCTATTTTGGGAGAATGAGTATAAAAAAAACATCATTGAGGTGCTTGAATTCATTGAAATTTTTGGCATTAGCTCTGATCTATAAACCAACACCAAAGGAAGCTACATGAGATATTGAGATTTGTTCAAAGCAGCATCTTCCAAGGATACTTGCAAGCATATTTCTTCACTTGTTTTAGTATTATGCATGCCATAAAAGGACAAATTCTAGTGGCTGCAAACAACTTTTGTTTAGATTGTGTGACTATAAAGGGAGATAGTTATCAAAACTCAAGACAACTCAATGATTACTTCAAACCTGATTCATTACTACAACAAAGGAAGATTTATTCTGGGCCCTACAAGCCTTTCTTTCATGATCGGGTCGGTTACTAATAGTCATAGTTTAAACATTCTAAGTTTTGGCTTTTTTCAGTCATATTATCCATTTAATTTTAGCTGAAATCTGGTGAGAAATTGTTGGATCTGCAAATTTGAGTGGTTAATCATGTATATGCTTGTAGCCCAAAGGTTTTCCAGCTCATTAAACCCATTTATGCATTAAAAAATGCAATTTAAATAACAAAAAATTGTGATTTCATCTAGATTTATATCACTAGTTTTTGGCCAAAAATGTCAAAACGTAGAACGTTTAGACAACATCATTACTAATATATGGTGTTTCATACCCAATAAATACACTTAGGTCATTATACCAGTACCAAACCTTCATTAAATAGATTAACCTATTCACTTGTTTTAGTAGTATGCCTACCATAAAAGGACAAGTTCCAGTGGCTGCAAAGAATTCTTTTTACATTATGTGACTAGAAAGGGAGATAGTCATCAAAACTCAAGACAACTCAATGATTACTGTAAACTTGATTCATTGCTACAAAAAAAAGATTTATTCTAGGCCCTACAAGCCTTTTTTTCATGATCAAGTTGGTTACTAATAGTTGTAGTCTAAACATTCTAATTTTTGGGATTTTTTTTCGGTTATATTATCCATTTAAGTTTAGTCAAAATCCGATGAGAATTTGTTGGATCTGCAGATTTGCATGATTAAGTCTATATACAACAGTACCCAAAATGTTTTTCAACTCGCTGAACCCATTTATGCATTCATAAACGCAATTTAAATAACAAAAAAATGTTATTTCGTCCAAATTTATATCACCGGATTCCGACCAAAATTATCAAAATGTAGAACAACGTAGAATATTTAGACAACATCGTTACTAATATATGCTACTTCATGCCCAATAAGTACACTCAGGTCATTATACCAGTACCAAACCTTCATTAAATAGATTGACCCAGTCAAAGGAGGCAAGCAACACTCTATGAGGTGGAAGGATGTTTTAAAGGAGAAAAAGGGTCACTTCGCCCATGGATCTGGAAACCACTTGATGGTTTGGGAGCACACAGTTTATGCACATTGCTTATGCTTATTGAGGGCGAACAATTATGTTTATGCCACTTGGACACATGTTGACACCAATTTATCAACAGACATTAGTTTATCAAATATATCTGAATGTATTTTATATTATCGTATGTAAAAAGATTTTCTAAGCTCCCATTTGGGTCTTATTTAGAAGGGATTAAAGAAAAAATCATCATTTAATCCATGAAAATTCAATGTATAGTGTTACATTGAAAGTAGTCAAATGTATTTACCAACATTAAGATGGGTCATATACTTATGTTAAAAAGATCTTCTAAAGAAAACAATTTTTTTAATCAAAATGCAATATAAATCTTTGCAGAACCAATCAATGTGGACGCCATTAATGTGTAAGCTTTATTAAAACATATTATGTCGGTTATGAGATATGAAGCGGTGACAAAAATCAATATAGTGATGGTGTGCACCCCTAGGTGTAGACTGAGGCATGTGAGTGATGGGCAGTGACTCTTTGTAAAGATAAGTATGATGCAAGGCAGGGCCCATTGTCTGTGAAATATCTTTGGTAGTGTGGATAATGCAAAATAACAATATATGTTATGATATATTTGATAGGTCAAGTTTATCGTACTCGAAAGTTAAGACAATAAAGGATATTAAATTGCCCTTAGGCAGGGGAAAGGGAACGCCATATAAATCATTGGAGTTTGTTATGAGGTTCTGAATCTTGATATGATATCCCTTGTAGGGAAGGGACTTAGAAGAAAGCGAGTTGGTCAACTATACTTGTTTGAAGTTTTGGCAGAACACTTTTATTTACTTGTAGATTAAAATTTATATGTTGATTTGCGTAATTTCTTTGAATTTTGCATATCAAGCTAATTAGATGTCACTCTTTTAATTCATTATTACTATGTATGTTTAAAATGAAAAAGAAACTGTTTATAACAGGAACATAAGACAAATGTTTATAAAAAGGAACATATACTATGTATGTTTAAAATGAAAAAGAAAATGTTTATAACAAGGAACATAAGACAAATGTTTATAACAAGGAACATAAGACCATTGTAGACGTAAAATACATTGTAGACGTAAAATAATTTTCTGTATTATTTTCCAATGAAAACAGATTTCATTGTGAAACTTTAGCCTTACCATCAAGGCTTCAACTAACTAAAATAATCTTATAACTTTAGACTTCATTTAACTACAACAAACTCAAGGAATCTTATAACTCTAGCAGAGTTCATTTAAATGTTCATTGCATCTTTGCACGGAAAGACAAGTACTATGTTTATGTCCATTACATCTTTTTGCATGAAAAGGTAGTGATGAGAATAGTGTTTGATAGACAATAAGTGTGCCTGCTAAGTACATGGGGTTTCCCCGCGAGAGTTTGTACCTCTCAAGCGACGCCATTATTGCATGACTACCCTAACATAGAATGTTCAAAGCTCGATGCCATGAAAATGGAGGCACTGGTTTGGGGCACGCTTCAGCCCTTTGATTAACTGGAGTGCACACTTCAGAGGGACTGTTATGGGGGGTAGTATCAGCCCTCTGTTTCCTCCTCTTGCTTCCAAACTCTATTTACTCTCACTCTATCAGACGACCTCCCTTTCAAAGGCTACTGTTAAACTCTCTTTGAGTCGTCCAGACATTCCTGGATTTACAGTTGCTCACCGTTTAAGTTTCTTTTGCCTTGGACCTTCTCTCACTTAGCTGATCGGGCCCTTCTACTAGTAGACATATGTTTTGGTCGTGGTAGACAGTATTATATTTCTCTCTGCTACTATCTACTGACTTCAACTTTTTCCAAGTACTCTCGCGACATCCAATACATCTTGGTCACCCATTTTTCTCTTTGTCTTCGTTTCGCCCCAACCCCCATACTTGGAGCTGGTAGGGTCCTTCTTGTTTTGTCAGGATTTCCTGTCATAACTTCCACTCCCGACAGAAGACTTTACTCTCGGGGACACTGCAGTCACTCACATGGAGACTATGATCTCGAACTCCACTGAGGGGAAGATCGGGGACCCATGGGACCATCCGGACATCATTGCCTCTATAGACGAGCTGATTTGTAACCATTACTGGAAAACAAACTGCACATCGAACTCCAGGATATCCGCTCCTGACACTCTTCTCCACACATCTGTCTCAAGAAACACTTTACTGAAGTCGATACCTGAGGAAGACCCACTATCTCCCTATCGAATCAATAGGAGATGTGGGAACTTCCATCAGTCCAGCACCCCTATTGGTCGTCCCCTACATAACTTCAACAACAAAAAGCCTCAAAGGGTTTGGAAACCAAAAAATCACATCCAAAACTTCTCCTGGGAATGGATGTAGGACTTTCTAAAGCCTACAACCTGGCTCTCTGTGCCCTGGTTGGTAGGTTAGCCTACAAGGATAAGTGCAAACTACGCTTGGAATATTGGATAACAGCCTCCTGGAAACCTCTTCTAGGATATCTTCCCAAGATCCTTTATCTCCAACATGGATGGATTGGCTTCTTTTTCAAGACACCTGAGGATATTGTCCGCGTTCTGGACAAGTTCTGGGTTGTTGGTGGTGGAAGCCACATGCTTAAGAGATGGAGGCTCAGCTTTAATCCTTCCACTTAATACTTCAGCTACAGGCACCTCTGGGTCCTTCTACCAAGTCTTCCATTACAAACTCTGGAACCAACAGGCTCTCGAGCTCATTGGTACTTCTTTAGGCCATTTTTTAAAAGTGGACACACACTCTCTTGCTTCATCATACAGAAGAATGGCTAAGATCTTAGTGGAAATGGATATCCACGTAGGACTCCCGGAAGTCTTAAATATTGATTGGAGAGGCCTTCTTTTTGCTCAACAACTCGACTACCTGGGGATCCCGTTCCGATGTTCGTTTTGCCGCAGAACTGGCCACCTGAGAAGGGATTGCTCAAAGTTCCCCCCCACTGAACCAGAGTTGGACCTATCGGAGGAGTTTGGCTTTGAAGGATACGATACACAACCAGGAAATTTTGGGGAGGAGACTCTACAGCATCCTCGATTTTTTAGCCCTGCATCTCAAGACGACTCACTGGTAAGTAAGATCAAGTTACTTTGTCCCTCGCTTTACAACACTCTCTTCGCCTGGGAGAGACTCACTTTAAATTCGTAGGCTTTTACTTCTCTGCAGCCGGATCCTTTTGGACCTGAACCTTTGGAGACTGACCCCTCAGACACTCTACCTTCTCCCCACAGTCCTGCTACCCTCGACGCTCTGGCACCTCTAAATCCTCCCACAGATCCTCTTGGGCATGTTTCGAGGGAACTAGTCCACTCTCCACCCCCCTCGAACAACCCCTTTCCCCTCATCACCTCCACCAGTTCTCAGACCCCTGATGACTATGCTCTCCCGGAGCGTGATCCCACCCCTCTCCCTGGATACTCTGAACAACCACTATCTGCACAGGATCTGG
>JZKD02S0064415.1:30817-44745 GCA_000966675.3 Picea glauca
ATTGGGCATGTTGTGGCAGTCTAGAAGATATTTGTGTGATATAGTTTTTATTTTAGGTTGTTAGTTTAGTCAGACTGGGGATATTTTCCCAGATTTGTGTAAACAGTTTTGATAAATTCCACAAGGATGTTTTACCCTGTGTAAGGTCTTTAAATACTTGCCATTTTTTGTAATGATCACCATCCTCACTGTGGGAGAACCAAACTATGGATTTATGACTCAGACTGAGACGAAAGTTGATGTCTTGTAACAGCTTTCGCTTTCAATATATCAAACTTTTGTTTCAAGTTTTATGCATATCAGTTTGCAGTTGATTATAGACTACTTTAGCTATCATAATCTATTGCAGGATGATATGATTTGATTAATGTGCTATCCATATCTGATCTCTTTCATTATTTAAAAGTACAACAATTACTTTGTTTCAGTTAATGAATTACAGATTTCTCTTCTTCGTTAATTTAATCATTTTGTATAGATCTTTGCATATAGATTTATCTAACTGTGAAGATTTATAAATCATAAGGTTGTTGTAAATTTTTATGTCTTGTTTGTCCTGTAATTATATTTGAAGAGCACAACTTCTTCTAGTTTATGATAATCTCATGGATAATCCGGTGCGAGTTTCCTCCCTCCGATCAACTAAGACAATCATCGCATACATAGGACAAACCTGAAGCGTTACTTCAGGTCAGTTTGTTATTTAGTATTTAATAGTTAATTTGTTAGTATAGTATAATTAGTTTAGTTAGATATATGTATAGTTTAGATTCGTAGTTAGAGTTATTATTTTAGTTGCTTAGTTTAGTTAGTTTTATGTTATTTCTTTTTCATAAAATTATAAAATCAAAAACAATAGTCTCGCTGTCTTAGGACAGATTACAAATGAGTTTTTCAGGTTTTCATTCAAATTTGTAATTTGTAAATGTTGTACATTTATAAATTAATTTGACTCTGTTAGTAATAGAACATTTGATTTTATAGAATCATAGTTGTGTAGTATTAGATAGTAGATTGTATATATAATAGTTAGATTAGTTTATTTGTTTGTTTTAATTATTATTTTTCATTTAGATTAGTTAATTTAGAGTAGTTTTCTTTTTGTTTTCTTAGGACCTTAGATCGGATAACAGAGACGCTAAACCCAATAGGGTGGGTTATCCCAAATTTCTTGGGTTATTTAGACAACCCCAGACTGGATCCACTCTCTTAGTTGACGGACGGTCAATTTCGCCTGTCATCAAATGGTGCTAGAAGGAGGGCCTGAACTTAATTAATGGCACGAGACGGTCATAAGACTCTTCCACCACCTAATCGCTCACCTATAGTGACAATAAGTCATTCAAACGATAACATTCCCCCTCAAAAAACAACCACATAAACCGACGATCCACGGGTCACAGTTGAACCAGTAACCCCGAATCCTACAGGTGGTGACATACATGATATTGTCCGTCAATCTCTCATAAGAACTCATAGTGCCTTAGCCCGTTTGAGGCAACCAAACCGTCCATTGGACCAACCTTTAGATTTCTATGATATCAGGGAACAACTCGGAGGCACTAACCTCACTGTGAACCCTACAGATCCAATCCTCACCCCTGCTGCAGGAGGATCTGGAATACCTCCTTCACCACCTCCATCATCTCCTTCCTCTTCTGGCGGATATTCCTCTGATGAAGGAAATTCCCCTTCTCAACCTTCCACACCCACTACACCAATGGCCAACCAGAACAACCCTGTTAGACCTTGGCTTGACCAGAATGTTGTAGTTGTACCTGGAGCTCAACATCCCTTGCCTAAACATCCAGAGAAATGGCTCCCCAAGTTTGACCCTGACTCAAAACAGATCGCTGAAGATCACATTAAAAAGTTTATGTTAGCCATAAGACTCCGCAATGTCAAACATGAAGACGTTGTCTATAGGTTGTTTCCCTATGCTTTCGAGGGCAATGCATATACATGGTACTTTTCCCAACAACCCCATACCATCGTGTCTTGGGAAACGTTTGAGTCATGCTTTTTGGAAAAGTTTAGAGACGGTAAGCCTCCGGAAGTTCTAGTCGTGGATCTTTATAACTTAAGAATGAACCCAAAAGAAAAAGTGAAAGACTTTAATCAAAGATTCTTAACACTTAAGAACCGAATCCCCACGGATTCCATGCCTGCCGAGAATCTCATAATAGCATACTACACTAAAGCTTTGCATCAAAGTATAGCTATTTGGGTTAAATGATCTAAGAAAGCCACGTTTTTAGAAGCCTTTGAGGAGGCCAGCCAGATTGAAAAAGACATACTTAGTCTTAAAGGCTCTACTAGCAATGAAACAGAGACTAGTCCTTCTTCCAAAAAGAAGATCGAAATCCTCCCTAGACCTACTCAAAGTAAAACACAACCTGAAAGCCTTAATTTAGAAAACTTAACTAAAGTTGTTCAAAAACTGTCAAATCAAGTTATAGATTTGAAAAGGATGACCGAAGAAGCTTCCTTGAGCAAAGGGACTTACAAAACCCCGTTCCGAAAGCCTTTTCCTACCAACCGACCTAATCCAACCACCGAAGGCCTTAATATAGAAAGTCTGCAATGCGCCCTTCAAACGATTCTAGAAGCCCAAGAGGAGTCTTCTCCGAACATTTTTCGACACTTCTTGGATAGCATCTTTCAAGCTAACTTCCAGACAGTTCATCCCTATAATACCAGGAGTAAGACAACAAACAAACCTTCTGCCGAAAACACTACAACTTAGCCTCCAAAGCAATCTAAACCAGCTGAGACTAAACAGAGTCATGTGAACCCCAACTTAGATTACGATGTAGTTGAAGATCTTAAAAAGTTAAGGGCTAACATTTATGTTTATGAGTTATTGAAATTTCCATTTCTGCTACAAAAAATGTTACAGAATATCCCAGAGAATGACAAAAATGGTAATTCAAGTGGTAACAAAGTTGTGCAGAACAAAGTTCCTCAGAAGACTTCCACTAAAAACAATCCCGATCCTCAAGATAAAGGAAGCCTTCCTGTAAGTAATGTAAATAATGTAAATAATGTAGATAAAGTAACTTTAGAAACTGCGAGTAAAAATCCACAAACTACCACCCTTAGCACTCGCAAAAATGTACCTCCTTTTTTGTTAACATTCAAAATCTTTAATAGAAATGTGCACAAATGTATGGTAGACTCAGAAGCGTCATCCAATGTGATTCCATGGTCTGTATGCCAGAAGATTAACGCCGAAGTTGAACCCTCCACCTTGAAAATCATACAACTTGATCGGACCAATGTTAAAGTTATAGGCGAACTAAAGAATGTGCTTATAAGATTATCGTCTAACCCCAAGGTTCATCAATTCATTGATATAATTGTTGTGGATATTCCAGAAGTGTATGGTCTGTTTTTAAGAAGGGACTGGTCGGAGAAGCTACATGGTTATTTCACGACGGATTGGTCTCATTTATGGCTTCTAGAGAATGGCAAGCCCAACAAGATCAAGGTAAATCGTGAACGCTACCTTAAGTTCACGGTTATAGATTTGAACGATCCCAACAAACCATTTACACCTTCTGCGGATTCTCCCGAAGTACAAGGGATGGATACCTTTTTCGGCAGTTTCATGGCCGAGGCTTCAGCTATCACCAATCCAGAACAACAGTCCGAGATTGTAGCATATGTGAAACCAACAAATTCTATGCAAAGGTCTCATGTACCTGTCTTTGGCGACTCCAAAATAGTGGTTAGACAGGTAAGAGATTCTATCCACTGTCTGTCTCCGCATCTCAAAAGATACCAATCCGAGGTATGGAATTTAATGAATAAATTTTCTACTTTCAATATAAATTCTATTCCTAGATTGAATAAATCTGAAGCAGATCTATTAGCTAACGTAGCTTCTAAACTCTTTTCTACAGAAGGCTTGTCCCCAGATGCATTCTTTGTCGAACTATTGTTCCGGCCATCTGTCCCCGACAACATCACGAACTGGAGAGTCTTTGATGACAAACAACAGATTATTAGCTTCCTGCATATGGAAGAAACTTTTCAAGATGCAGTGATAGACGAACGCACTCACAAAGATAATTTGCGCGATTTCACGGTAATACCAGATCCGAGAACTCCTGAATCTTCTCGGACATGGTAAACTCCATCCCTAAATTTGTAGTTAGATTAGAAAAAATTTATGATCTTCAAGATAAATTCAAAAAATCGGTCAACTATAAAACCAATAGTTCCTCATTATCATATGAAAAAGTAAACTTAGGAACTAAGGACAATCTATAGTGCATTAATCTAGGGGTAGGATGTTCTGAACAAGAAAAAGTTTCATTTATTAAATTGTTCAAATAATTTAAAGATGTATTTGCATGGACGTATGATGACCTTAAAACTTTTGACCCTAACAGCATACAACATGTTATTCCTATGAAACCCCAAACCTTACCCTTCCAACAAAAATTGAGAAAAATGCACCCTAAGCTTGAACCGACCGTTCAAAAAGAATTGAATAAGCTTCTAAATGATAAGATAATTTTTCTAGTTAGGCACACTCAATGGGTTTCTAACCTTGTCCCTGTTCGGAAGAAAAGTGGGGAAATCCGACTCTGCGTCGATTTCCGAAACCCTAATAAAGCATCTGATAAAGACAACTACCCTGTCCCACCCATGGAACAGATCCTTCAACAGGTATCTGGTTCTGAGAGGCTATCCTTACTGGATGGTTTCTTGGGGTACAACCAAGTCCTTATGTCTCCACCAGACCAACTTAAAACTACCTTTCGTACCCCGTGGGGCACCTATGCTTATCGAAAAATGCCCTTTGGATTGATTAATGCCGGTGCCACTTTCTAGAGAGCAATGGACATTACTTTCCAAGGCTTAATCAATCAGTCCGTTGTAGTTTACTTATATGATGTTACCATATTCTCTAAAAACAAAACCGATCATCTAGCTCACTTACGAGCCATTCTACAACGATGTCGTAAATACAGCATCTCCTTGAATCCTAAAAAATCCATCTTTGTAGTAGAAAAGGGTAAACTCTTAGGATTTATTGTGTCGAGTGAAGGGATGATTATCGACCCTGAAAGGACCCAAGTCATCGCGAAACTTCCCCCTCCTACACCCAAAAAGTCTATGCAGTGTTTCTTAGGCCAGATTAACTTCGTGAGGAGATTCGCCCCTAGTTTTTCTGAAATGGCCAGGCCTTTACATAATTTAATTAATAAAGACACCCATTATCACTGGAAACCCCTAGAGAATCAAGATTTTAATGCAATAAAGAAGGCCATAATAGACGCTTTGTCTCTCATGAGCCTCGACTTTTCTCAAGACTTTACACTCTACACTTTTTCTTCTGACCATTCCTATGTCGTTGTCCTAACTCAAAAGAACGCCCAAAACAACGAAGTACCCATCGCCTTTATGAGATCTGCTTTCAAAGGTGCTGAACTTAACTACCCAGCGGTAGATCAACAAGCCTACATTGTTTTCAAAGCAGTCAAGCATTTCTGGTCTTATCTTTTGAAATCAAGGACAAAAGTTATTTTCCCTTACCCAGCCATCAGGAACCTGTTAGTGCAGAAGGAACTAGGTGAAAAGAGGGCTAACTGGGTCACCTCCTTGTAGGAGTACAACTTAGAAATTACCCCAGCTCAAATAGTGAGAGGCCAAGGGTTATGCAAGTTAGTCGTTGATTCAGCAACAGGACAACAAGAAGACAACGATACGTCAAACCTAGGATAGCACGATCAAAATGCAATCTGTTGCGCATAAAACTCTATCAGTCCATGGTATGACGATATAAGATTCTGTCTTGAACATGGGTCAGCCCCCCATCACCTAGATCCCACTAAAAGAACAACGTTGAGATTAAAGTCTGCCTCCTTTCATTTGGTTAATGGTATCCTGTTTCGTCAAAGTTTTGACGGCGTACTGATGCCTTGTCTTGAGAAAGACGAAGCAGAAAAGGTCTTGCTAGAGTTGCATGCAGGAGAAGCTGGTGGTCATTTTGGTGGTGACACCACTACTCATAAGGTTTTAAGAGCCAGTTATTACTGGCCCACACTTTTTAGAGACGCCCATGCCTTATGTTGTAAGTGTATCATTTGTCAAAAGGCATCAGGGTGGTTACAAAAACGAGCCTTTCCTTTGCAGCTTGTTTCAGTAGACTCTCCTTTTTAGCAGTGGGGCCTTGACATCATAGGTCAAATCAACCCCCCATCCTCACAACAACATAAGTTCATCATCACAACCACATATTACTTTATTCGGTGGTATGAAGCTGCCGCGTTAAGAACTGTCAACACCATTCAGGTAATTTCCTTTCTAAATTCAAATATTATCACTCGTTTTGGTATCCCCGACTGTTTAGTATTCGACAACGCTTCTTACTTTTCCTCTCTTGAGATGAGTGAGGCTGCCTTGGAAAAATGAATTAAATTGAAGTATTATGCTAGCTACTACCCTCAGGGAAACAGATTGGCAGAATCAATAAATAAGAACTTGATTAAAATCATCAAGAGAACGGTGGCTAAAAATCACAAAAATTGGCACAGTGCACTGTTAAACACGCTTTGGGATGATAGGGTAACGCCAAAAGTTGTTTTAGGTAAATCCCCCTTTTTTCTTGTTTATGGAAGAGAAGCGATTCTGCCACCTCACATTCTTCTTCCTTCACTTCAGTTATCGCAGAAAATTCAAGAAGAAGATTGTCCCCCTTTGGAAAATTGAATTAACTCTTTGATGAAGCTAGAAGAGGTAGGAGCCCAAGATAAACGTAAGTTAGATCAACATCAACTATTGGTTAAAACATGGTTCGATTCTATTTTTGCTTCTGATAGGAATTTCGAAGTAGGTGATCTCGTCTTGAAATGGGACAAACCACATGAGGGAAAGGGAGAGCACACGAAATTTCAAAACTTATGGATTGGACCATTTTTAATTGCTGAGAAGTTGGGTCCCAGTTCTTTCCGATTGCAGAATCTTGAGGGGTAGCTTGACACCTATCCGGTGAATGGCCAAGCCTTGAAAAGATACTTTGCTTGATAACAATCCTTGTATATTATGTACATGTTTTGCTTTTGTTTTCTTTTTTTATTTTTTTTATTTCTCCTTTGAGTTTATCAGCTTGTGTTTTTGGAAATACACATACCTGTATACTGAGCTATTCAGACAAAGAAAACAAAAAATTCCTTTTCTAAAATAACTGCTAAGAAAATTGTATAAACATCAATTGTATACTTCCGAAATTTACATCTGTGATTGGCAAAAGTTTGTCGTTTGAAAGAATTTAACTGATTTCAATCTCTAACATAAGCTTGTTGGGATCATCTATTATCTTTTTACGCTGTCCCTTTTCCTTAAGGGAATGACTCAGAAGATGTCTCCCTGCCTTAGAAAGTTGGTTTTGTAAATGAAACATCTCTGGATCTTAATAAAGGGCAGCTCTAAAAAATTCTGCTGAGGTCTGAAAATATATGTTAAGATATCATAATTTTCAGTGTCACCCCGCTCAACTATATATCTTTGAAAAAACAAAACAAAATAAATCATTAATAGAGCTGTGGGAAGTGCTTGTAAACCCGCCGGGATGTTGAACAGGTCTGCTGGCAGCGGGTAAATGCATGCATGACACCAAGACAACTTCGTCGGGGTACTGAACAGGCTCGCTGGAAGCAAAGCAATGTCGGGTATATGAAAATTTACAAATAAGAAACCTCTTAATGTCCTTTATTCTGATCTAGAACTTCTTGGTAGGATACGAATGTCAGAGTGGGTTAAATGGCAACCCTGTCGAGGCTATGGAGGCCTGCTGGCAGCAGTGGCTATGTCAACATTATTGGAGATTTTATCTTTAATATCGTGACTCACTGGTATTAATACTGTTATCAGTTTTCATCCTTTAAACACTACTGGAATATTTGGTTAATGATGATGTTTACACGATTTTCTGGTTGTTATTTTTGAGTTAGAATTTTTTTCGTTATCCTAATCTGAATTTGTTCTTTTGGCAGAGATAATTGCTTCTACCAGTGTGTTGCCATTGTTGGCAACCAATTCACATTTTTCTACTATCCTTATAAGCTGCCTACACCATTCTTTTGTAAACCTTAATTTTCGTCGCAATTCTCAAATAAATCGACACTTTTATTTTTTGTGCTATTTACACACTTACCTTTTCACGACTGCAAGCGTGAAAACTTGAATTTTCGTTATCATTCTTGTCGATACGCCCATTGCGTTTACATTTTACTTATCATTATATAGTTGGCAAGACCTTTTGATTTGTACTTATTTGACATTCTTTGATTGATTATGTAATTTCGTTTCATGAGTAATTGCGTTTGTGATGCATTGGTGATTGGATTTACATGTTGTTTAATCAATTCACTTGGCACATTGGTTACATAAAAAAGCATTGGTGTTATGGTTAAACTCTTGGTATAAATCGTTCTATACATCACATGTCACATAGTCAAACCCTTGGTATTGGTTTCGATTCATTTGTTTGGTTTTGAAACTATAGCTTTTTCTCGTGCAAATGTTTAATCCACTTAACATTTATTCATTGGTCGAGAGAATGGCTATACAATAGTGGGTTGAATAGCTATTTGCGTTGGCGGTTGTACTATAGATATGACTATTGTGCATGTATGAACTAGCTCCACCACCTTCGCATGATATGTCATTAATGTTTACCCCTATCCCTGTTTCACCTTTGCTAGTTTTGGGTAAGCCTGTGAGCATTATTCTCCTGCGTATGCTGTGAGTCAAACCATGGCTCGTTCACATCGCTCACCGTGTGCTCCTCTCTATGGCACCGGTGGTGCGAATTGAGCTGAACGGTAGTCAAGCTCTGTTACTCTTTGATAACGCCCATAAGGATTTACAAGATAATGGTTGGCTCACATTTATATAGAGGTTTGAGGGTTTCAATCTGTTGGTTACACAACAATTCTCCCTTACCTTTGATGGGTATAGGGCTAAAGTAGGTGACATTCAGCTTGAGATTAATGAAGAGTTCATAAGCTCTGCCACAGGATTGGCATCCACGGGCCAGCGATGGTTTAAAAACTCTAAAGGCGACGAGGTGCCATGGCCTTTACTGTTTGTATCATGAAAGGTCACATCATGTGACAAAGGTATGCCTATTTCCACACTTAAACCTAGGTGGCATGATCTTTTGGTAATGGTTAAACAATTTGTGACCTGTGAGGGTCGGTATGGACTGGTTTTTCTTTATCACCTTCAACTATTAATGAACTTCATGGACTATCCATTGAACATGCCATTTTACTTCCAGTGTATTCTTTACAAAATGGCTAAGAGGTTCAAATGCGAGAAGGTTGACAGTAGCTTGTTTCACCATGGCTTGATTAGACTTATCATCGTTCATCATTTGAACCTCCACGACAATAATTGGCAAGCTTTTCTGTCTAGAAATGGCTTTGTTGATTCAGAGTCTGTCCAAATCGACAAGTCTGTGGTCAGTGAGAGAAAGGTCAGGCCACCCGTGCCTTTTCATGCCCTTCTACCCTCTCCCAAACCCTTGGTCTGCCCTGATATCGATCTACTCGACATCATAATAGACAAGGTTGAGGCTGTAAAAAATCCTGTGAGCAAGAAAGTCAAGGGTAACCCTACTGTCGATAGCAAAGGTAAAAAGAATGCTCGATTGATATCGAGACTTTCCTGGAATAAACCTAAACCAAACGTTGATCAAAATCCCATAGTCCTCAGTGAGGACTCGGACTCTGATATCGAGCGCTTCCTAGCTAGTGAGTACTCTTATTCCTATGGTCTGTGATCTGAGCCACAATATGACTTTGTTTCTAATTTACCCCCTTGCCTAAAGAACAATCCTAGCTACCCAGGGATCAAGCTACCTAATGAAACCCTCGGTGATCTGAACAAACTCTCGACTGTCGTTTTGAAGCCTGAACAGACATCATGTAACCAATGTAATGTGTGGTTGGAGCGCTACTATACCGACGTTCCCTTATTACAGTTTAAAATCAAATCTTTAGAGAACCAAGTCACAGTGTTGTCGAGAGAAAGGGACAAGCTTCAAGCTAATGACAAGAAGCAGAAAATCACTGGTTTGATTGTTTTTAGGAATGTCGAGTCGGTGACAGCCTTCATCAATTCCAAACTATCATGACCAAGTCATTTCTGTTATCCATGTATGAATTTCAATATCAATTTCGTTTTATGAATTGCTTGAATTAATATAATGAATTGGTTTCTGAGTTTCGATAAGTCTGTTTATTATTCGAAATGACTCTGTCATAGTTTGATTATAAAAAATGGTTATGTTGTGGATCCTGTACAGTAGGTTCATTTTACTAAAATTAAATGTACATATGATTTGGTTATGCGATTTATCGTGCACAGTTTAGTACAAGCAACTCATCGATTTTGATTCGGTTTGGTTTGTTTGTGAATCAATTCTGTTTGATAGTCGATTTGGTATGATTTTAATTAGTTTCATTTGCTCGTAATAAACTCAAAACGACTCTGTTCTGTATTGAATTAGTATTCTTGATTGGATTTTAATTATCTTTGACCTATGCTAAAGATCTACTTGCTATAATCGTGGACTTGTGTTGATTCATAATGGCTGTAACAAACACAAACTCTTTCGATTCGTTTTGGTTTGATTGATGCATGTCTTGAGTTAGCACGATTGCCTGTTTTGAGTTAGATTGATATCGAAAGTAGATTTGATACTGCACTATTTGTTTTGATTTAAAAAAACAATTTTGTCTCTGTTGAATTCGTATGAGAAAACTCGGCTAGTAGTTCGTTTTTGAAATTGATTCAAGTAATGATTTCGTTGAATATCAATCGATTCTATCCGCCCCCAATTGGCAATAACAAACGTTGGAAGAGTCCCACAGATCCTGTTATCAACCGATTAATTCCATTATGATTTAGTTTGTGATAATTTACATACCAATTTTGATTTGATTCGCTAATAGCATGGATAGATTGTTTATGTTTAATATAGTGCTATCAATTTGAAAACGATCCTGTTGGTTTCGTTTCGATATGACATTGATCTTGCGGATAGTTGAAGCAATTATTTGTGTTGATTTCAATTGGATATGAAAACGATTTCATTACTGTTCGGTTATCCAATACGATTCTGTATGCCCGAATTGGTGATAATGAATTAAACAGAGTGTATCCATCTCTGTTATCATTTGGTTGAATACGATTTAGTTTGTTCAATTTGTATACAAGTGTTAATTTGAATGATGCTTTTAGCAATCAAATATTTTTCAATGGTTTGAATATATTTTCTAAGATTTGAATTGATTTTTAAAATGATTATGTGTTTGATTTAGACCAGCTACAGAATCACAAGATTTTGTAGCTAGTCTTAGAAATTAGATTTTTGTTAATTTTATTAATAAAATATCCTCTAATATTGTCTATTCTTGTCCTTGTTCAGGTACATATGAATTGCAATAATCAATTGGGCATGTTGTGGCAGTCTAGAAGATATTTGTGTGATATAGTTTTTATTTTAGGTTGT
This sequence comes from Picea glauca, assembly GCA_000966675.3. NCBI lineage: Eukaryota > Viridiplantae > Streptophyta > Pinopsida > Pinales > Pinaceae > Picea > Picea glauca. The sequence continues at coordinate 42,351 of JZKD02S0064415.1, forward strand.
TAGTTTAGTCAGACTGGGGATATTTTCCCAGATTTGTGTAAACAGTTTTGATAACTTCCACAGGGATGTTTTACCCTATGTAAGGTCTTTAAATACTTGTCATTTTTTGTAATGATCACCATCCTCACTGTGGGATAACTATACTATGGATTTATGACTCAGACTGAGACGAAAGTTGATGTCTTGTAACAACTTTCGCTTTCAATATATCAAACTTTTGTTTCAAGTTTTATACATATCAGTTTGCAGTTGATTATAGACTACTTTATAATCTATTGCAGGATGATATGATTTGATTAATGTGCTATCCATATCCGATCTCTTTCATTATTTAAAAGTACAACAATTACTTTGTTTCAGTTAATGAATCACATATTTCTCTTCTTCGTTAATTTAATCATTTTGTATAGATCTTTGCATACAGATTTATCTAACTGTGAAGATTTATAAATCATAGGGTTGCTATAAATTTTTATGTCTTGTTTGTCCTGTAATTATATTTGAAGAGCACAACTGCTTCTATTTTACGAGAAGCTCGTGGATAATCCGGTGCGGGTTTCCTCCCTCCGATCAGCTAGGACAATCATCGCATACACAGGACAAACCTGAAGCATTACTTCAGGTCAGTTTGTTATTTAGTATTTAATAGTTAATTTGTTAGTATAGTATAAGTAGTTTAGTTAGATATATGTATAGTTTAGATTCGTAGTTAGAGTTATTATTTTAGTTGCTTAGTTTAGTTAGTTTTATGTTATTTCTTTTTCATAAAATTATAAAATCAAAAGCAATAGTCTCGCTGTCTTAGGACAGATTACAAATGAGTTTTTCAGGTTTTCATTCAAATCTGTAATTTGTAAATGTTGTACATTTGTAAATTAATTTGACTCTGTTAGTAATAGAACATTTGATTTTATAGAATTATAGTTGTGTAGTTATAGATAGTAGATTGTATATATAATAGTTAGATTAGTTTATTAGTTTGTTTTAATTGTTATTTTTCATTTAGATTAGTTAATTTAGAGTAGTTTTCTTAGGACCTTAGATCGGATAACGGAGCCCCTAAACCCGCCAGGGTGGGTTATCCCAAACAACTTGGGTTATTTAGACAACCCCGGACCGGATCCACTCTCCCAGTTGACAGACGGTCAATTTCGCCCGTCAACAAATGGTGCTAGAAGGAGGGCCTGAACTTAATTAATGGCACGAGGCGGTCGTAAGACTCCTCCACCACCTAATCGCTCACCTATAGTGACAAGAAGTCATTCGAATGATAACATTCCCCCTCAAGCAGCAACGACATCAACCGACGATCCACGGGTCACAGTTGAACCAGTAACCCTGAATCCTATAGGTGGTGACATATAAGAGATTGTCCGTCAATCTCTCATAAGAACTCATAGTGCCTTAGCCCATTTGAGGCAACCAAACCGTCCGTTGGACCAAACTTTAGATTTCTATGATATCAGGGAACAACTCGGAGGCACTAACCTCACTGTGAACCCTACAGATACAATCCTAACCCCTACTGCAGGATGATCTGGAATACCTCCTTCACCACCTCCATCATATCCTTCCTCTTCTGGAGGAGATTCCTCTGACAAAGGCAATTCCCCTTCTCATCCTTCCACACCCACTACACCAATGGCCAACCAGAACAACCCTGCTAGACCTTGGCTTGACCAGAATGTCGTAGCTGTACCTGGAGCTCAACATCCCTTGCCTAAACATCCAGAGAAATGGCTCCCCAAGTTTGACCCTGACTCAAAACAGATCGTTGAAGATCACATTAAATTTTTTATGTTAGCCATAAGACTCCGCAATGTCGAACATGAAGACGTTGTCTGTAGGTTGTTCCCCTATACTTTCGAGGGCAATGCATATACATGGTACTTTGCCCAACAACCCCATACCATCGTTTCTTGGGAAAAGTTTGAGTCGTGCTTTTTGGAAAAGTTCGGAGACGGTAAGCCTCCGGAAGTCCTAGTCATGGATCTTTCTAACTTAAGAATGAACCCAAAAGAAAAAGTGAATGAATTTAATCAAAGATTCTTAACACTTAAGAACTGAATCCCCACGGATTCCATGCCTGCCAAGAATCTCATAATAGCATACTACACTAAAGATTTGCATCAAAGTATAGCTATTTGGGTTAAATGATCTAAGAAAGCCACGTTGTTAGAAGCCTTCGAGGAGGCCAGCCAGATTGAAAAAGACATACTTAGTCTTAAAGACTCTACTAGAAATGAAACAGAGACTATTCCTTCTTCCAAAAAGAAGATTGAAATCCTCCCTAGACCTACTCAAAGTAAAACACAACCTGAAAGCTTTGATTTAGAAAACTTAACTAAAGTTGTTCAAAAACTGTCAAATCAAGTTATAGATTTGAAAAGGATGA
>JZKD02S0064415.1:44755-62337 GCA_000966675.3 Picea glauca
TCACCATCTTTTCATTCTAATTATCCTCTACCAAATATGCCTAATAATAAAAAATAGCTCTATTTTGGAGACATTGTAAATACATTAGGATGCAAGGAGAATTCATTCTAGTGGTCTGAGGAGTTTAAGTGGTACTCAACACTTTCTCTGAAAGAAAAGAGTTCAAATAAAGTTTGGATTTCTTGAATGGAATTGGTAGGTTGTATGTCGAAGGTATCATATTTTAAAGAGTTGATTATTAGGTTCACAGACAATTTCAACAGTGAGAAGAGGATAATTCAATTGTATGGGAAGGTGCCAATTTCCTTGGAACCCATGGTATTCAGAAGGACGCTCAGGCTCCTCGGGCATATTATGACGTTCAAAAATTCAAAATCATATGCCTTTTTAAGCACCAACCATGGAGGGACAAATGTCTTAGACAATTTTCTTTTGAATCCATCAATCTACTTTGACAACTCCATTCAAATAGAGGTATGTTCCTTGAAATACCCCTATAAAGGGTTTGTTTGGTTATTTTCCAGAATAATTGGACAATAATCCATGACCACTATCTTGAGATATGTATTATATGTCTTGAACCTCTATGTCCATGAGAGTGTCTTTTTTAATTGGGCTCAAATTATTTCAAGTGAAGTTTCTTTCCATCTTGTAAATTTATGGAAATATAAAAAATTATTTATGAGTTCCTACTTGATTTTCACAATTGCATACCTCCATGTTTTTTAAGACTTCCCTCCTTCAAGGGGTTTTGATTTTGGCAAAGACCTAGTTCATTTTTGGTATCCAACATTGTGGAAACATAAATCCCCATATCATTTTTATGAAATACAAAATTCTTTTCTATAGTCTACTTTCAAGAAGCTAATTTGTGGTCCCACCACATCAAGATTGTCTATAGAAGTTCCTACCTTCTTGGCAGGAAAGCGGGTTTTTTAAACTTTGGATGACTTCTGTTTCATAAGAAGGTATGGTTTCAAGGGGAAACCTTCCTTAGTTCCTTTTTATGTTTTGGATAAATTCTTCTTTGTTGAAGTTTGCAAGAAATATAAGTCTCCTGTACATTTCTTTAAAAATAAGAGAAAAAAGGGAGTTCATTCCATTTCCTTTGAAAATTGGGGAAATCATTGTCAAAATTATCTCCCATATGGATGAACGCACTAGTCATTTTGATGACTTTAAGATAAAATAAATTCCTCAAATTCTAGAAGTTTGATCCGGATTATTTTCGGCACGAAATGAGATCAGAGATGTAATAAAGAAATGCATAGAGATATCGCCTATATTCAATAATAAAACATAAATGTATTAGATATGCAACCATAAACACTGATATACAGTAATACATGAATTCTATTAATGAAAGAAATGTACAGAGACTGTAAAAACACAGAGTGAAAAACTCGCTAGAATGGTGGCAGCTTATCTCTGAGAAGAGATGTGACAGCTACCCACATTCGTAAGAAAATGATTACAATGAGGCTATGAAGGCATTTTTACAACAAGAAGGAATGCCAAAAACCCTAGAAATCCAAAAACATAACCCTAGGAGATGAAGCGCCAAAAGTCATGTGGGCCCCGTTTGGGTAAGTGAGTACATCAACTTCCTGGGGGCGTAACTTTTGCATACGATCTTCGTTTTAGGCATGTGATATCTCATTGGAAAGGTATCATTGAGGAGATTCATTGTGGGGGCTCAAACATGTCTTTAAATATCATTGAGAAACTGTTGACGGGTGAAATTGACCGTCCGTCAACTGGGAGAGTGGATCCGGTCCGGGGTTGTCTAAATAACCCAAGTCGTTTGGGATAACCCACCCTGACGGGTTTAGCAGCTCCATTATCCAATCTAAGGTCCTAAGAAAAAAAAAAAAAAACTACTCTAAATTAACTGATCTAAATGAAAAATAACAATTAAAACAAACTAATAAACTAATCTAACTATTATATATACAATCTACTATCTAATACTACACAACTATAATTCTATAAAATCAAATGTTCTATTACTAACAGATTCAAATTAATCTACAAATGTACAACATTTACAAATTACAGATTTGAATGAAAACCTGAAAAACTCATTTGTAATCTATCCTAAGACAGCGAGACTATTGTTTTTGATTTTATAATTTTATGAAAAAGAAATAACATAAAACTAACTAAACTAAGCAACAAAAATAATAACTCTAACTATGAATCTAAACTATACATATATCTAACTAAACTACTTATACTATACTAACAAATTAACTATTAAATACTAAATAACAAACTGACCTGAAGTAACGCTTCAGGTTTGTCCTGTGCATGCGATGATTGTCTTAGCTGATCGGAGGGAGGAAACCCGCACCAGATTATCCATGAGCTTCTCGTAAACTAGAAGCAGCTGTGCTCTTCAAATATAATTACAGGACAAACAAGACATCAAAATTTACAGCAACCTTATGATATATAAATCTTCACAGTTAGATAAATCTGTATTCAAAGATCTATACAAAATGATTCAATTAACGAAGAAGAGAAATCTGTGATTCATTAACTGAAACACAGTAATTGTTGTACTTTTAAATAATGAAAGAGATCATATATGGATAGCACATTAATCAAATCATATCATCTTGTAATAGATTATGATAGCTAAAGTAGTCTATAATCAACTGCAAACTGATATGCATAAAACTTGAAACAAAAGTTTGATATATTGAAAGCGAAAGCTGTTACAAGACATCAACTTTCGTCTTAGTCTGAGTCATAAATCCATAGTCTGGTTCTCCCACAGTGAGGATGGTGATCATTACAAAAAATGACAAGTATTTAAAGACCTTACATAGGGTAAAACATCCCTGTGGAAGTTATCAAAACTGTTTACACAAATATGGGAAAATATCCCCAGTCTGACTAAACTAACAACCTAAAATAAAAACTATATCACACAAATATCTTCTAGACTACCACAACATGCCCAATTGATTATTGCAATTCGTATGTACCTGAACAAGGACAAGAATATAAAATATTAGAGGATATTTTATTAATAAAATTAACAAAAATCTAATTTCTAAGACTAGCTACAGAATCTTGCGATTCTGTAGTTGGTCTAAATTAAACACATAATCGTTTTAAAAATCAATTCAAATCTTAGAAAATATATTCAAACCATTGAAAAATATTTGATTGTTAAAATCATCATTCAAATTAACACTTGTATACAAATTGAACAAACTAAATTGTATTCAACCAAATGATAACAGAGATGGATACACTCTGTTTAATTCATTATCACCAATTCGGGCATACACAATCGTATTGGATAACCGAACAGTAATGAAATCATTTTCATAACCAATTGAAATCAACACAAATAATTGCTTCAGCTATCCGCAAGATCATTTTCGTATCGAAACGAAACCAACAGGATCGTTTTCAAATTGATAGCACTATATTAAACATAAACAAACGATCCATGCTATTAGCGAATCAAATCAAAACTGGTATGTAAATTATCACAAACGAAATCATAATGGAAATAATCGGTTGATAACAGGATCTGTGGGACTCGTCCAACGTTTGTTATTGCCAATTGGGGGTGGACAGAATCGATTGATATTCAACGAAATCATTACTTGAATCAATTTCAAAAACGAACTACTAGCCGAGTTTTCTCATACGAATTCAACAGAGAAAAAAACATTTTTTAAAATCAAAACCAATAGCGCAGTATCAAATCTACTTTCGATATCAATCTAACTCAAAACAGGAAATCGTGATAACTCAAGACATGCATCAATCAAACCAAAACGAATCGAAACAGTTTGTGTTTGTTACAGCCGTTATGAATCAACACAAGTCCACAATTATAGCAAGTATATCTTTAGCATAGGTAAAAGATAATTAAAATCCAATCGAGAATATTAATTCAATACAGAATAGAGTCGTTTTGAGTTTATTAGGAGCAAACGAAACTAATTAAAATCATACCAAATCGACTAAAATAGAATTGATTCACAAACAAACCAAACCAAATCAAAATCGATGAGTTGCTTGTACTAAACTGGGCACGACAAATCACATAACCAAATCATATGTACATTTAATTTTAGTAAAATAAACCTACTGTACAGTATCCACAACATAACTGTTTTTGATAATCAAACTATGACAGAGTCATTTTGAATAATAAACAGATTTATCGAAGCTTAGATACCAATTCATTATATTAATTCAAGCAATTCATAAAACGAAATTGATATTTAAATTCATACCTTGATAATAGAAATGACTTGGTCATGATAGTTTGGAATTGACGAAGGATGTCGCCGACTCGACATTCCTAAAAATGATCGAAGCAGTAGTTTTTTGCTTCTTGGCATTAGCTTGAAGACTATCCCTTTCTCTCGACAGCACTGTGACTTGGTTCTCTAAAGATTTGATTTTCGACTATAATAAGGGAATGTCGGTATAGTAGCGCTCCAGCCACACATTACATTGGTTACATGATGTTTGTTCGGGCTTCGAAACGACAGTCGAGGGTTTATTCAGATCACCGAGGGTTTCATTAGGTAGCTTGATCCCTAGGTAGCTAGGATTGTTCTTTAGGCAAGGGGGTAAATTAGAAACAAATTCATAGGGTGGCTTGGAGCACAGACCATGGGAATAAGGGTACTCACTAGCCAGAAAGCGCTCGATATCAGAGTCCGATTCTTTGCTGAGGACTATGGGCTTTTGATCAGTGTTTGGTTTAGGTTTCTTCTGGGAAAGTCTCGATATCAATCGAGCATTCTTTTTACCTTTGCTATCGACAGTAGGGTTACCCTTGACTTTCTTGCTCATAGGCTTTTTTACAGCCTCAACCTTGTCTGTTATGATGTCAGGTAGGTCGATATCAGAGCAGACCGAGGGTTTGGGAGAGGGTAGAAAGGCATGAAAAGGCACGGGTGGTCCGACCTTGGTCTCACTGACCATAGACTTGTCGATTTGGACAGACTCTAAATCAACAAAGCCATTTCTAGATAGAAAAGCTTCCCAATTATCGCTGTGGAGGTTCAAATGATGAACGACAATAAGTCTAATCAAGCCATGGTGAAACAAGCTGCTGTCAGCCTTCTTGCGTTTGAACCTCTTAGCATTTTGTAAAGACTACACTGGAAGTAAAATGGCATGTTCAATGGATAGCCCATGAAGTTCATTAACAGTCGAAGGTGATAAAGAAAGACCAGTCCATACCGACCCTCACAGGTCACAAATTGTTTAACCATTATCAAAAGATCATGCCACCTAGGTTTAAGTGTGGAAATAGGCATACCTTTGTCATAGGATGTGACCTTTCGTGATACGAACAGTAAAGGCCATGGCACCTCATCGCCTTTAGAGTTTTTAAACCATCGTTGGCTCGTGGATGCCAATCTTGTGGCAGAGATTATGAACTCTTCATTCATCTCAAGCTGAATGTCACCTACTTTATCCCTACACCCATCAAAGGTAAGGGCGAATTGTTTTGCAACCAACGGATTGAAACCCTTGAACCTCTGTATAAACGTGAGCCAACCATTATCTTGTAAATCCTTACGGGCGTTATCAAAGAGTAACAGAGCTTGACTACCATTTGGCTCAATTTGCACCACTGATGCCATAGAGAGGAACACACGGTGAGCGATGTGAATGAACCAGGGTTTGACTCACAGCATACGCAGGATCAAAATGCTCACGGGCTTACCCGAAACTAGCAAAGGTGAAACAGGGATAGGGGTAAACATTAATGACATATCGTGCGAAGGTGGTGGAGCTAGTTCATACATGCACAATAGTCATATCTACAGTACAACCACCGACGCAAATAGCTATTCAACCCACTATTGTACAGCCATTCGCTCGACCAATGAATCAATGGTAAGTGGATTAAACATTCGCGCGAGAAAAAGCTATAGTTTCAAAACCAAACAAATGAGTCGAAACCAATACCAAGGGTTTGACTATGTGAAATGTGTTGTATAGAACAATTTATACCAAGAGTTTAACCATAACACCAATGATTTTTTATGTAACCAATGTGCCAAGTGAATTGATTAAACAACATGTAAATCCAATCACCAATGCATCACAAACTCAATCACTCATGAAACGAAATTACATAATCAATCAAAGAATGTCAAATAAGTACAGATCAAAAGGTCTTGCCAACTGTATAATGATAAGTAAAATGTAAACTCAATGGGCGTATCGACAAGAATGATAACTACAATTCAGTGACGATTTTAATGTGACTTCGAAAATCAAGTTTTCATGCTTGCAGTCGTGAAAAGGTAAGTGTGTAAATAGTGCAAAAAATAAAAGTGTCGTTTTATTTGAGAATTCCGACGAAAATTATGGTTTGCAAAACAATGGTGTAGGCAGCTTATAAGGAAAGTAGAAAAATGTGAATTGGCTGCCAACAATGGCGACACACTGGTAGAAGCAGTTATCTCTGCCAAAAGAACAAATTCAGATTAGGATAACGAGAAAAATTCTAACTCAAAAATAACAACCAGAAAATCGTGTAAACATCATCATTAACCAAATATTCCAACAGTGTTTAAAGGATGAAAAATGATAACAGTCTTAAGACCAGCAAGTCACGATATTAAAGATTAAATCTCCAATATCGTTAACATAGCCACTGCTGCCAGCAAGCGTCCATAGCCTCGACAGGGTTTCCATTTAACCCACTCTGACATCCGTATCCTGCCAAGAAGTTCTAGATCAGAATAAAGGACATTAAGAGGTTTCTTATTTGCAAGTTTTCATATACTCGACATTGCTTCGCTGCCAGCGGGCCTGTTCAGTACCCCGGCGAAGTTGTCTTGGCGTCATGCATGCATTTACCCGCTGCCAGCAGACCTGTTCAGCATCCCGACGGGTTTACAAGCACTTCCCACAACTCTATTAATGATTTTTTTTTTTTTTTTCAAAGATATATAGTTGAGCGGGGTGATGCTGAAAATTATGATATCTTAACATATTTTTTCAGACCTCAGTAGAATTTTTTAGAACTGCCCTTTATTAAGATCCAGAGATGTTTCATTTACAGAACCAACTTCCTAAGGCAGGGAGACATCTTATGAGTCATTCCCTTGAGGAAAAGGGACAGCGTAAAAAGATAATAGATGATCCCAACAAGCTTATGTTAGAGATTGAAATCAATTAACTTCTTTCAATCGACAAACTTTTGCCAATCATAGATGTAAATTTCGGAAGTATACAATTGATGTTCATACAATTTTCTTAGCAGTTATTTTAGCGAAGGAATTTTATGTTTTCTTTGTCTGAATAGCTCAGTATACAGGTATGTGTATTTCCAAAAACACAAGCTGATAAAATCAAAGGAGAAATAAAAAAACAAAAGAAAAACATGTGCATATTATACAAGGATTGTTATCAAGCAAAGTATCTTTTCAAGGCTTTGCCATTCACCGGATAGGTGTCAAGATGTCCCTAAAGATTCTGCAATCGGAAAGAAATGGGACTCAACTTCTCAGCAATTAAAAATGGTCCAAGCCATAAGTTTTGAAATTCCGGGTGCTCTCCCTTTCCCTCATGTGGTTTGTCCCATTTCAAGACGAGATCACCTACTTTGAAATTCCTATCAGAAGCAGAAATAGAATCGAACCATCTTTTAACCAATAGTTGATGTTGATCTAACTTACGTTTAGCTTGGGCTCTTACCTCTTCTAGCTTCATCAAAGTGATAATTTGGTTTTCCAAAGGGGGACAGTCTTCTTCTTGAATTTACTGCGATAACTGAAGTGAAGGAAGAAGAATGTGAGGTGGCAAAATTGCTTCTCTGCCATAAATGAGAAAAAAGGGGGAGTTACCTACAACAGATTTTGGCATTACCCTATCATCCCAGAGCGCGTTTAATAATGCATTGTGCCAATTTTTGTGATTTTCAGCCACTGTTCTCTTGATGATTTTAATCAAGTTCTTATTTGTTGATTCTGCCAATCCGTTTCCCTGAGGGTAGTAGCTAGTAGAATACTTCAATTTAATTCCTTTTTCCAAGGAAAAATCACTCATCTCAAGAGAGGAAAAGTAAGAAGCGTTGTCGAATACTAAACAGTCGGGGATACCAAAATGAGTGATAATATTCGAATTTAGAAAGGCAATTACCTGACTGGTGTTGACAGTTCTTAACGCGGCAGCTTCAGACCACCGAGTAAAGTAATTTGTGGCTGTGATAATGAACTTATGATGTTGTGAGGACAGGGGGTTGATTTGATCTATGATGTCAAGGCCCCACTACTGAAAAGGAGAGTCTACTGAAACGAGCTGCAAAGGAAAGGTTGGTTTTTGTAACCGCCCTAATGCCTTTTGACAAATGATACACTTACAACACAAGGCATGGGCGTCTCTAAAACGTGTGGGCAAGTAATAACTGGCTCTTAAAACCTTATGAGCAGTGGTGTCACCACCAAAATGACCACCAGCTTCTCCTGCATGCAACTCTAGCAAGACCTTTTCTGCTTCGTCTTTCTCAAGACAACGCATCAGTACGCCGTCAAAACTTTGACGAACCAGGATACCATTAACCAAATGAAAGGAGGCAGACTTTAATCTCAACGCTCTTCTTTTAGTGGGATCCAGGTGACGGGGGGCTGACCCATGTTCAAGACATAATCTTATATCGTCATACCATGGACTGAGAGAGTTTTGTGCGCAACATATTGCATTTTGATCGTGTTGTCCTAGGTTTGACGTATCGTTTTCTTCTTGCTTTCCTACTGCTGAATCAACGACTAACTTGAATAACCCTTGGCCTCTCACTATTTGAGCTGGGGTAATTTCTAAGTCGTACTTCTACAAGGAGGTGACCCAGTTAGCCCTTTTTTCACCTAGTTCCTTCTGCACTAACAGGTTCCTAACGGCTGGGTAAGGGACAATAACTTTTGTCCTTGATTTCAAAAGATAAGACTGGAAATGCTTGACTGCTTTGAAAATAACGTAGGCTTGTTGATCTACCGCTGGGTAGTTAAGTTCAGCGCCTTTGAAAGCAGAGCTCATAAAGGCGATGGATACTTTGTTGTTTTCGACGTTCTTTTGAGTTAGGACGACGGCATAGGAACGGTCAGAAAAAAAAGTGTAGAGTGTAAAGTCTTGAGAAAAGTCGGGGCTCATGAGAGACGGAGCATCTATTATGGCCTTATTTATTTCATTAAAAGCTTGATTCTCTAGGGGTCCCCAGTGATAATGGGTGTCTTTCTTAATTAAATTATGTAAAGGCCTGACCATTTCGGAGAAACTGGGGACGAATCTCGTCACGAAGTTAATCTGGCATAAGAAAGACTGCATAGAATTTTTGGATGTAGGAGAGGGAAGTTTCGCGATGACTTGAGTCCTTTCGGGGTCAATAATCATCCCTTCGCTCGACACAATAAATCCTAAGAGTTTACCCTGTTCTACTGCAAAGATGGATTTTTAAGGATTCAAGGAGATGTCGTATTTACGACATCGCTGTAGAACGGCTTGTAAGTGAGCTAGATGATCGGTTTTGTTTTTAGAGAATATGGTAACATCATCTAAGTAAACTACAATGGACTGATTGATTAAGACTCAGAAAGTAATGTCCATTGCTCTTTGGAAAGTGGCACCGACATTAATCAATCCAAAGGGCATTTTTTGATAAGCGTAGGTGCCCCACAGGGTACAGAAGGTAGTTTTAAGTTGGTCTGGTGGAGACATCAGGACTTGGTTGTACCCCGAGAAACCATCCAGTAAGGATAGCCTCTCAGAAACAGATACCTGTTGAAGGATCTGTTCCATGGGTGGGACAGGGTAGTTGTCTTTATCAGACGCTTTATTAAGGTTTCGAAAATCGACGCAGAGTCAGATTTCCCCACTTTTCTTCCGGACAGGGACAAGGTTAGAAACCCATTGAGTGTTCCTAACTGGAAAAATTATCTTGGCATTTAGAAGCCTATTCAATTCTTTTTGAACGGTTGGTTCAAGCTTAGGGTGCATTTTTCTCAATTTTTGTTGGAAGGGTAAGGTTTGGGGTTTCATAGGAATAACATGCTGTATGATGTTAGGGTCGAAAGTTTTAAGGTCATAATACGTCCATGCAAATACATATTTAAATTCTTTGAACAATTTAATAAATGAAACTTTTTCTTGTTTAGAACATCCTACCCCTAGATTAATGCACTGCGGATTTTCCTTAGTTCCTAAGTTTACTTTTTCATATGATAATGAGGAACTATTGGTTTTACAGTTGACCGGTTTTTTGAATTTATCTTGAAGTTCATAAAATTTCTCTAATCTAACTACAGATTTAGGGATGGACTTTACCATGTCCGAGAAAGATTCAGGAGTTCTTGAATGTGGTACTACCGTGAAATCACGCAAATTATCTTCGTGAGTGCGTTCGTCTATCACCGCATCTTGAAAATTTTCTTCCATATGCAGGAAGATAATAATCTGTTGTTCGTCGTCAAAGACTCTCTAGTTCGTGATGTTGTCGGGGACGGATGGCCGGAACAATAGTTCGACGGAGAATGCATCTGGGGACAAGCCTTCTGCAGAAAAGAGTTTAGAAGCTATGTTAGCTAATAGATCTGCTTCAGAGTTATTCAATCTAGGAATATAATATATATTGAAAGAAGAAATTTTATTCATTAAATTCCATACCTCAGATTCGTAGCTTTTGAGATGCAGAGACAGACAGTGGATAGAATCTCTTACCTATCTAACCACTATTTCGGAGTCGCCAAAGACAACCAAGTTTTGAATGTTCATATCCAAATCTTTTTTGAGACCTTGCAGTAAAGCCTCATATTCTGCAGTGTTTTTAGTACATTCAAATTCTAGCCTACATGTGATCAATGTTTTGTTAACTGTCGGGTTGATAATAACGTAGCCTGCACCAACTCCTTCTTTGGACTTTGACCCATCAAAATAAAAAGACCAAATTTTATTATGATCAGGTACATGAGACCTTTGCGTAGAAGCTGTTGGATGCACATATGCTACAATCTCGGACTGTTGTTTTGGATTGGTGATAGCTGAAGCCTCGACCATGAAACTGCCGAAAAAGGTATCCATCCCTTATACTTCAGGTGAATCCGCAAAAGGTGTAAATGGTTCGTTGGGATCGTTCAAATCTCTAACCATGAACTTAAGGTAGCATTCACGATTTACCTTGATCTTGTTGGGCTTGTCGTTCTCTGGAAGCCATAGATGAGACCAATCCGTCGCGAAATAACCATGTAGCTGCTCCGACCAGTCTCAGCTTAAAAATAGACCATACACTTCTGGAATATCCATAACAATTATACCAATGACTTGATGAACCTTGGGGTTAGACAATAATCTTATAAGCACATTCTTTAGTTCACCTATAACTTTAACATTGGTCCGATCAAGTTGTATGATTTTCAAGGTGGAGGGTTCAACTTCGGCGTTAATCTTCTGGCATACAGACCATGGCATCACATTGGATGATGCTCCTGAGTTTACCATACAATTGTGCACGTTTCTATTAAAAATTTTGAATGTTAACAAAAAAGGAGGTACATTTTTGCGAGTGCTAAGGGTGGTAGTTTGTGGCTTTTTACTCGTAGTTTCTAAAGTTACTTTATCTACATTATTTACATTATTTACATTACTTACAGGAAGGCTTCCTTTATCTTGAGGATCAAGATTGTTTTTAGTGGAAGTCTTCTGAGGAACTTTGTTCTGCACAACCTTGTTACCACTTGAATTACCATTTTTTCCATTCTCTGAGATATTCTGTAACATTTTTTGTAGCAGAAATGGAAATTTCAATAACTCATAAACAGAAATGTTAGCCCTTAACTTTTTAAGATCTTCAACTACATCGTAATCTAAGTTTGGGTTCACATGACTCTGTTTAGTCTTAGCTGGTTTAGATTGCTTTGGAGGCGAAGTTGTAGTGTTTTTGGCAGAAGGTTTGTTTGTTGTCTTACTCCTGGTATTATAGGGATGAATTGTCTCGAAGTTAGCTTGAAAGATGTTATCCGAGAAGTGTCCAAAAATATTCAGAGAAGACTCCTCTTCTTGAACTATCTCTTGTTCAACTACCTCCTCGGGAATTTCAGGAGGCGTCAAGTTATCTTGGGCTTCTAGAATCGTTTGAAGGGCGCATTGCAGACTTTCTAGATTAAGGCCTTCGGTGGTTGGATTAGGTCGGTTGGTAGGAAAAGGCTTCTGGAATGGGGTTTTGTAAGGCCCTTTGCTCGAGGAAGCTTCTTCGGTCATCCTTTTCAAATCTATAACTTGATTTGACAGTTTTTGAACAACTTTNTCTGAGACCTTGTAGTAAAGCCTCATATTCTGCAGTGTTATTAGTACATTCAAATTCCAACCTACATGCAATCAATGTTTTGTTACCTGCCGGGTCGATAATAACGCAACCTGCACTAGCTCCTTCTTTGGACTTTGACCCGTCAAAATAAAGAGACCAAATTTGATTTCCATCGGGTACATGAGACCGTTGCATAGAATCTATTGGCTGCACATATGCTACAATCTCAGACTGTTGTTCTGGATTGGTGATAGCTGAAGCCTCGACCATGAAATTGCGGAAAAAGGTATCCATCCCTTGTACTTCGGGTGAATCCACAGAAGGTGTAAATGGTTCGTTGGGATCGTTCAAATCCATAACCATGAACTTAAGGTAGCGTTCATGATTTACCTTGATCTTGTTGGGCTTACCGTTCTCTGGAAGCCATAGATGAGACCAATCCATCGCGAAATAACCGTGTAGCTGCTCCGACCAGTCCCTTCTTAAAAATAGACCATACACTTTTGGAATATCCACAACAATTATATCAATGACTTGATGAACCTTAGGGTTAGACTATAATGTTATAAGCACATTCTTTAGTTCGCCTATAACTTTAACATTGGTCCGATCAAGTTGTATGATTTTCATGGTGGAGGGTTCAACTTCGACGTTAATCTTCTGGCATACAGACCATGGCATCACATTGGATGACGGTCCTGAGTCTACCATACAATTGTGCACGTTTCTATTAAAGATTTCGAATGTTAACAAAAAAGGAGGTACATTTTTGCGAGTGCTAAGGGTGGTAGTTTGTGGCTTTTTACTCGTAGTTTCTAAAGTCACTTTATCTACATTATTTACATTATTTACATTACTTACAGGAAGGCTTCCTTTATCTTGAGGATCAAGATTGTTTTTAGTGGAATTCTTCTGAGGAACTTTGTTCTGCACAACCTTGTTACCACTTGAATTACCATTTTTTCCATTCTCTGAGATATTCTGTAACATTTTTTGTAGCAAAAATGGAAATTTCAATAACTCATAAACAAAAATTTTAGCCTTTAAATTTTTAAGATCTTCAACTACATCATAATATAAGTTGGGGTTCACATGACTCTGTTTAATCTTATCTGGTTTAGATTGCTTTGGAGACAAAGTTGTAGTGTTTTCGGTAGAAGGTTTGTTTGATGTCTTACTCCTAGTATTATAGGGATGTACTGTCTCGAAGTTAGCTTGAAAGATGTTATCCGAGAAGTGTCCAAAAATATTTGGAGAAGACTCCTCTTCTTGAACTATCTCTTGTTCAACTACCGCCTCAGGAATCTCAGGAGGCATCAAGTTATCTTGGGCTTCTAGAAGTGTTTGAAGGGCGCATTGCAGACTTTCTAGATTAAGGCCTTCGGTGGTTGGATTAGGTCGGTTGGTGGGAAAATGCTTCTGGAATGGGGGTTTGTAAGGCCCTTTGCTCGAGGAAGCTTCTTCGGTCATCCTTTTCAAATCTATAACTTGATTTGACAGTTTTTGAACAAATTTAGTTAAGTTTTCTAAATCAGAGCTTTCAGGTTGTGTTTTAATTTGAGTGGGTCTAGGGAGGATTTCGATCTTCTTTTTGGAAGAAGGATTAATCTCTATTTCTTTGCTAGTAGAGTCTTTAAGACTAAGTATGTATTTTTCAATCTGGCTGGCCTCCTCGAAGGCTTCCAACAACGTGGCTTTCTTAGATCGTTTAACCCAAATAGCTATACTTTGATGCAAAGATTTAGTGTAGTATGCTATTATAAGATTCTCGGCAGGCATGGAATCTGCAGGGATTCAGTTCTTAAGTGTTAAGAATATTTGATTAAAGTCTTTAACTTTTTATTTTGGGTTCATTCTTAAGTTAGAAAGATCCATGACTAGGACTTCCGGAGGCTTACTATCTCCGAAATTTTCCAAAAAGCATGACTCAAACTTTTCCCAAGACACGATGGTATGGGGTTGTTGGGAAAAGTACCATGTAGATGCATTTCCCTCGAAAGTATAGGGGAACAACCTACAAACTATGTCTTCATGCTCGACATTGCGGAGTCTTATGGCTAACATAAACTTTTTAATGTGATCTTCAACGATCTGTTTTAAGTCAGGGTCAAACTTGGGGAGCCATTTCTTCGGATGTTTAGGTAAGGGATGCTGAGCTCCAGGTACAGCTATAACATCCTGGTCAAGCCAAGGTCTAGCAGGGTTGTTCTGGTTGGCCATTGGTGTAGTGGGTGTGGAAGGCTGAGAAGGGGAATTGCCTTTGTCAGAGGAATCTCCTTCAGAAGAGGAAGGAGATGATGGAGGTGGTGAAGGAGGTATTCTAGATCCTCCTGCAACAGGAGTGAGGATTGGATCTGTAGGGTTCACAGTGAGGTTAGTGCCTCCAAGTTGTTCCTTGATATCATAGAAATGTAAAGTTTGGTCCAACGGACGGTTTGGTTGCCTCAAACGGGCTACGACACTATGAGTTCTTATGAGAGATTGATGGACAATCTCTTGTATGTCACCACCTGTATTATTTGAAGTTACTGGTTCAACTGTGACCCGTGGATCGTGTGGTTGCTGTTTGAGGGGGAATATTATCGTTCGAATGACTTATTGTCACTATAGGTGAGCAATTAGGTGGTGGAGGAGTCTTACGACCGCCTTGTGCCATTAATTAATTTCAATCCCTCCTTATAGCACCATTTGTTGATGGGCGAAATTGATCGTCCGTCAACTGGGAGAGTGGATCTGGTCCAAGGTTGTCTAAATAACCCAAGCCATTTGGGATAAACCACCTTGACGGGCTTAGAAGCTTCGTTGGCCAATCTAAGGTCCTAAGAAAACAAAAAGAAAACTACTCTAAACTAATCTAAAAAATAACAATTAAAACAAACTAATAAACTAATCTAACTATTATATATACAATCTATTATCTAATACTACACAACTATAATTCTATAAAATCAAATGTTCTATTACTAACAGAGTCAAATTAATTTACAAATGTACAACATTTACAAATTACAGATTTGAATGAAATCCTGAAAAACTCATTTGTAATCTATCCTAAGACAGTGAGACTATTGTTTTTTGATTTTATAATTTTATGAAAAAGAATTAACATAAAACTAACTAAACTAAGAAACTAAAATAATAACTCTAACTACGAATCTAAACTATAAATATATCTAACTAAACTACTTATACTATACTAACAAATTAACTATTAAATACTAAATAACAAACTGACCTGAAGTAACACTTCAGGTTTGTCCTGTGTATGCGATGATTCTCTTAGCTGATCGGAGGGAGGAAACCCGCACTGGATTATCCACGAGCTTCTCGTAAACTAGAAGCAACTTTGCTCTTCAAATATAATTACAGGACAAACAAGACATAAAAATTTATAGCAACCTTATGATTTATAAATCTTCACAGTTAGATAAATCTGTATGCAAAGATCTATACAAAATGATTCAATTAACGAAGAAGAGAAATCTATGATTCATTAACTGAAACAAAGTAATTGTTGTACTTTTAAATAATGAAAGAGATCAGATATGGATATCACATTAATCAAATCATATCATCCTGCAATAGATTATGATAGCTAAAGTAGTCTATAATCAACTGCAAACTGATATGCATAAAACTTGAAACAAAAGTTTGATATATTTAAAGTGAAAGCTGTTACAAGACATCAACTTTCGTCTTAGTCTGAGTCATAAATCCATAGTCTAGTTCTCCCAAAAGTGAGGATGATGATGATTATTACAAAAAATGACAAGTATTTAAAGACCTTACACAGGGTAAAACATCCCTGTGGAAGTTATCAAAACTGTTTACGCAAATCTGGGAAAATATCCCATGTATGATTAAACTAACAACCTAAAATAAAAACTACATCACACAAATATCTCCTAGACTGCCACATCATGCCCAATTGATCATGGAAATTCGTATGTACTTGAACAAGGACAAGAATAGACAATATTAGAGAATATTTTATTAATAAAATTAACAAAAATCTAATTTCTAAGACTAGCTACATAATCTTGCGATTCTGTAGCTGGTCTAAATCAAACACATAATCATTTTAAAAATCAATTTGAATCTTAGAAAATATACTCAAACCATTGAAAAATATTTGATTGCTAAAAGCATCATTCAAATTAACACTTGTATACAAATTGAACAAACTAAATCGTATTCAACCAAATGATAACAAAGATGGATAAACTCTGTTTAATTCGTTATCACCAATTTGGGTTAACAGAATCGTATTGGATAACTCAACAGCAATGAAATCATTTCATGGACCAATTGAAATCAAAACCAACAGTTTGTGTTGCTCCAACCATTAACAAAATCACTTCGAATCCAAACGAAATCAACAGGATCGTTTTCTCAAATTGATAGCACTACGTTAAACATAGACAAACGATCCATGCTATTGGCAAATCAAATAAAAAACTGGTATGCAAATTATCACAAACGAAATCATAATAGAATTAATCAGTTGATAACAGGATCTGTAGGTTTCGTCCATCGTTTGTTATTGCCAATTGGGGGTAGACAAAATTGATTGACATTCAACGAAATCATTACTTGAATCAATTTCAAAAATGAACTATTAGCCGAGTTTTCTCATACGAATTCAACAGAGAAAAAATCGTTTTTTGAAAATCAAAACCAATAGAGTAGTATAAAATCTACTTTCGATATCAATCTAACTCAAAACAGGCAATCGTGCTAACTCAAGACATGCATCAATCAAATCAAAAGAATTGAAACAGTTTGTGTTTGTTACAACCGTTATGAATCAACACAAGTCCACGATTATAGCAAGTAGATCTTTTGCATAGGTCAAAGATAATTAAAATCCAATCGAGATTATTAATTCAATACAGAATAGAGTCGTTTTGAGTTTATTAGGAGCAAAGGAAACTAATTAAAATCATACCAAATCGACTATCAAACAGAATTGTTTCACAAACAAACCAAACCGAATCAAAATTGATGAATTGCTTGTACTAAACTAGGCACGACAAATCACATAAACAACTCATATGTACATTTCATTTTAGTAAAATGAACCTACTGTACAGGATCCACAACATAACCGTTTTTTATAATCAAACTATAACAGAGTCATATCGAATAATAAACAGACTTATCGAAACTCAAAAACCAATTCATTATATTAATTCAAGCAATTCATAAAACGAAATTGATATTGAAATTCATACTTGGATAACAGAAATGACTTGGTCATGATAGTTTGGAATTGACGAAGGCTGTC
>JZKD02S0064415.1:87857-99299 GCA_000966675.3 Picea glauca
TGAAGCATGAAAATCTCCCGGAGAAAAAATCTCCGAAGTGAATGATCTGTTGTCGAGTGTCCCCACTGACTGATGGTCCAGATTTGCTTCAGAACTTCAAGGCTTCGACTCTTTGTCTACTTCAACTACTTTGGGATTTCGGCACTTAGAGGCTTCGACTACTTTTTTATGTTAAAACCCCACGTGATTCTGCACCTCCGAATGGATGAGAGCCATTGATCTAATTGGCCTAATGGATTACCACCGTCGTTAGCTAACCTGTATGCTCCACAATCTGAATATGAAATGGTCCACTCTGGATTGTTGCGTTTGTCTAAAGCCCTTTCTTGTGCATTCAAAAAGGCTTTGTCGACCTGTTGTGAGCTCAATCAATGGAAAACATGATAACAATCATTTCGCACCAAATACAAAATGTAATTATCCTTCAAGAAACAATAGCAACATAAATGCGCAAAGTCTCAACTAAGAAATAAATAGAAAATAACCAAGTCACTCAGTAATGGGAAAATTACTCAAGTGGTACCCAAAAAAGAAAAAAATTGACAGACGTTTTTTTAGGGTGTGTTGAGTGCTCAACAGGAAGAATTCATGCAAGAGGAGTATGACTCACTCCTAGAGAATCAAACTTGGTATTTGGTTCCACTTCCACTAGAAAGGAATATTTTTAGGTGCATATGGGTCCACAAGATCAATAGGTACAAGGTTAGATGGGTTTCCAAAGGAATTCATCAGATCCATAATATTTATACATCTTCATGAAGACTTTCAGTGAGCAGAAGTTTTAGACTTTGCAGGATTGTGTTGGAGTTAATAACACAGTTGCCTAAAAGTTGTCTTTTCTTGATGCATTCTCTTTTGACGTGGGGTTTTGTTACCACGTGGTTTTCCCTTTTTCCTCATTTTTATTCAGTGTCCATTAGTTTCATTTTACATGAGTGCCTAATATGGCCTAGTTTTCGGGACTCATTTTTACTTCATAGTGATATTCAGGGGGGGTGTTAGAGAAATTTCTATTTTCCACACACTAGTTCAGTGGAAGTTAATTGACTAGTTCTATCTTATACTTTCTATTTCGACCATCACTATTATTCATGCATGCATTCCTAAAGAAAGCTAACTGCTTGATTTATTTTCTTAATTATAGAATGTTCTTCCCTATATATGAGTTTATTCCACTCATTCATTTTATCATATTGATCATCATATGTATCAATCATCATCATTGATTAGATCATTGGAGTAGTGTGAATATATTTTCTCATTCTTCCATATTGAATCTCTCATCCTTTCTTGATAAGATTTGTTTTTACTTGGTTTATCTAGATCTCCTGTGTAGGTTTTGATGAAATATTGACATCGTATCAAAGCTACATTTCTTGGAGCAAGCCAGGAAAGCCAGAGAATAAGAAAAATCAGAGTTTCAATGAGAATAATCTCGTCCTTTCTTGATAAGATTTGTTTGTACTTGTTTAAGATATATCTCTTGTGTAGGTTTTGATGAAACATTGACAGAAGGATCCTCTACAAGTATTTTGTCATCCTTGACTTGGAAAGCTTTGGGTTCTCCAAGGATTGTGTAAGTTACCAGTGATTTGCATGATTTCGATAGAAAACCTAGCGAATGCTTGGGGAGTATTCCTCATTTTCATATCACGTTAAGTGGGAATACTGTCCTATTTGATCTATTAGTGGTGCTAGGCCTTTTAGACTTTAATTTGCTTCTTGGGAATGACTATGTTTATGCGATGAATGTTATGGTGTCTATTCTCTTTCGTGTGATGCATTTCCCTCACAATGGAAGCATTGCCACTATTGATCAACTTTCATTTGATAATCATCGTCCTGGTTTCGATTTACCTTAGGTTTCCCCTTTGTGTGTTCCTAGTGTTCGAGTAGACTCTTCCCCACCACAGGTGAATTATGTGGTGTCTTATCCTCGATGTTCAATTTCTCCTGAGAAGGATCCTTTACAGTTATGTTTTCCTTCTTGAGACAAGGTATCAAAAATTAATTAGGTGTTTTATATGATAGGGGTATGGGATCCATTTCTTCCCCCTATTGGCTTGAGTTTTCTAGTATTTCCTATTGATTCTAATCTTGTTGTTTGTAAGACCTCGAGCCCTAGTATTTTTGAGTTGTCAGGACTCGGTTTCATCGATGTTGAGTTTCCTTCAGATGAGGCCATCCTTGAAGCTATGATTATGGGTCTTCGACCTCCTTTTGAAATGGAATATTTACTAGTTGGTTACCAACGAAACCCTTAGCATGAGCCTAGCAATGGGATCTACCTAGAGTACTACTATGCATAATTCGCAAGGTTGTTAGGTCCTCTATACATATTGTATTTTTAAGGTTTCTTGTTTTTGAGTTTTGTATTCCATAACACATGTTTTTATCATAGGTTTCTATATTGGACTTATTAACTTCTGGGTAAGTGTTTTGGTATTATATAGAGGAATTTGGAGACATTTTTCTTTGGTACCTTTTTCTTTCTATGTTGATCCACTTTGACAGGTAATGATATCGAAACTGGCATATAGGTTAGATTTTTACCTTCACGCATTTTTTCATTATCAGTTTCATGTTTCATTCGGCCTTAGGATCGACCCCACTGAGTTGCTATGTGGAACCTTCTCTATGGTTTAGAAGTGTCATAATTCATGTGGTAGAGCCTACCTTCCATGGGAATCCTAATTTAGAATCCCTTTGTATTCGTGTACTCATGTTGCAAGTTTGTTTTTAGGCTCGGGAGTCCCTTTTACCCCCGTCATGATTTTTCCACTACCCACAGGACTCCCTCCCTCACATACTGATCACAACGACATTATGGAGTCCATAGTTAATCTCTTTTCATAATCCTTAAAATTTAAAATACTTTCAAGTGACCTTGTTCCTTTTACACTCGTTAAATGGTCCTGAAGGAATGTCTGTTCAATACAATTGTACCCCTTTTTTAGACCAAATAAAGTAATTACAAAAAAAATATACTCTAGTCTAAATACTAGAAGAGTCCTCTTTTGTTTCGTTTTATACTTTTTCAGGCTCAGGAGATAAATTTATCAAAAAGGATGAGGGATTCCATAGTTAATCTCTTTTCAGACTCCTTAAATATGAAAAGATGGCTAAGTGATCTTGTCTTTGTCACACTCGTAAAATGGATTTGAAGAGACGTCTTGTTGGTATAAGTTTAACCCTTTGCCAGATCGAACTAACTATGTACTAAAAGGGAATACTCTAGTCAAGAATTGGCTAGAAGAGTTCTCCTTGGTATTATTTTATTCTTTTTCGGGGCCTGGAGACTAAACTTATGAAAAATACCATCATCGGAGGTTTACTTCCTAAAGTCAAGTTGCAACTACATTGCATATGGATTTCTCACTCTTTTAGGCCTATGTTGACTTCAACATGTTGTTGTTGAACACATCGCTTATGCATTTCTATCAGTTCCCAGCCTTGCAATTTATGCCTTTGTGACTCGACACCTTATCCTTGGAGGAGACATTTCCTTGAGTGTCCTTATCCCACACATACTTTCCTTTCATTGTGCATAGGTATGTTCCTTGCGATTTGGAACTAGTTTGCTTTCCCATGACACTCATTTCCTCCACTGTACTATAACACTCTTTTATTCTTTTTTCAGGATTTAATAATATGAAAAGTTCCAAAAAAATAAAAAAACCAAAAAGAAGGGCGAAAAGTGTCTATCTCTTTTTGTTGGCAGCAGTTTTTTCTCCCTTGAACAAAGCACAATCTTGAGTCAGTATCTCATCATTTTGAGTCTAGTATGGATTTAAGAGATTTTTTATCATTTTGTGTTTTATCTCCCCCGGTTGGTTATTCTTCAAACTATATGGAGCGTTTGTTGATGCCCCCTATATCACAAATGTATCCCATTTCATATTCCATGCTTCCTAAGTCACATAATGTGTCATGCTTATGTTCAATGGAAATTTTCGACCCGAGTCAAACATTAACCTTGCAAGTCAGCCTTCCTAAGTCAGTTTCATCATCACGAGTATTAATCTCTTCATCCGATTTTTTCCAAATATTTGGCCTTCCATCATCCCTCGCGCTGGTTGATGGAGGATTCCTTAATGCCTTCCTTCCAGCGGATCTCTTCCCATCGACTCCGACACATCTTTCTCTGGGAGAGGGATCTAGGGTTATGTTTGGTACCTTGGGGTTTGTAGTCATTGGTGGTAGGTTCCCTCACTATTGATAGTGGGAATACATCAATGTCCCCTGCCCAATAGATTCTACCAGGTGTTCGACAACAACTCATTTATTCACACTTGCTATATTTTACCATGGTACCTTGACTCCCATTATCATCATTGGTGGGTTGTCTCATGTTTTTAACGATATACATCAATGACCGATAATCAAATGATGTTTCACTTTGTTCGAATTCAATGCATCTATTCACATAGTGTAGAATTGTACCACAATGGATCATTGTGAAGACTTCAGGTGAAGTATGAGCACCACATATTTTGTGTTCCTTCTCGACTCATATGGTGCCACCTCACAGACGTTGGTATTTACAGAGGATCAACTTTTTCATTCTCTTGGTTCCATATACCCTCTGTATCTATTTGTGTCTATGATCTACTTTGACATGGATCCATTGTGTATTCCTCATGGCCATGCTTACTACTTTAGATTTATCACATGGATCCACTATGTATTCTTCGTGGCCATGCAAATTAGTCACACTTTCATATGTATCATCAATCTACAATGTAATTGCTTTGGAAGTCATGCTTATATCACTCCTGAGCATGGGTATGCCCAACTTGGGAAGCAAAACTCATGCTTGATCTTTACTAATGGTTATTTTTCTTGAATTAGTTGTTCGGGAACCTTTAGGGATACTTCAATGCATCCTCTCCTCTTAGAGTTTATAATGTATTTCAGCCATCATCTTTCCCTTTTGACCTCCCACATTACGAGGCATATGTTATAGAACAAAATGGCACACCTATGCATTTGTGCCATGGCCTAACCCTTTCCCAAAGCTTGCTAGATATTTTCCCAAATTTCCTCTCCAAAATCATTTAAAAAACATTCCTTATGAGCATATCCACAAGTTTCCCTAGTGCAACATGCGGAAATCTGCGACTCTCTAGCTTCCAACCTGCGGATGCCCTCAAAAATCATAAAAAAATAAAATAATTTCATGTTTTCGGGAGGGTTTTCCGGTTGGACTCGTTCCCCAACATCCCCATGAACATACACAACAAATCCAAATTCCCCAACCTCTTTGGGAAGAGATAAAATCACCCTTGAGGGGTAAGGAGAATTGAGGTCCCTTGGTGCAATATTATGCTCCTAGTATCTAGCAAGCCACCCTTTCCTATAATCCTCTAAGCAACACCCCCTTATGTCCGGAAAATCCTTTTCCAACATATCTTTCTTATATATATGGATATAGGATGTATCCTTATCCCTATTTGGGCCATCCAAGGAAGAGTATAGTGGTTGATTTGATGCTTGAGAGATTCTTGGAGGAACCTAAACAATTAGCTTCGAGGCGGTGCCAAAGGAGAGAAAATGTTGTAAATTACCTTATTGTTTTGGTGTTAATAGAGGATTTTGTTTTCCCCCTGTCATGTGATCATTGTATGTTTTTATTATTAAGTTTACTTTGAATATGATATATGACATGTATACCCTTTTATCGTGTAACTACCTTCGTAGCAGATCTTGTATTGTGTCCATTTTACAGGCTGTTTCCAGCAAAGGATTCAGAGATTGTCGAGAGAAAGGAGTGGGATCGACATCAAACAAGATACTTAAGGTGCACCTTTTCTCCCTCTTCATTCCCTAACTTCTCCTTGTAAGGTAGTTTTTGTTTCAATTTAGAGTGCTTTTCTTGGAGAGAAGATTTATATCTTCTCCATACAGTCTTGAACTACTGTGATTTCGACTCATAATCATGGGGAAAATATACCGTCAATAGTCTTCCCATCTAGTTGTGGATGATATGTTGTGCTAAATTTAATATTTGTTCCAAGTCCCTTAAATAATCCCCTCCATAAATTTGAAGTAAACTTTGTGTCTCTGTCTATAACAATTGCCTTAGGTATTCCATGCAACCTAGCAATTTTTGTCATGTAAATTTATGCAATATTAGTTGTTGTATGAGTCATATTTATAGGCACACAATGAGTAGAATTTTTCAAGTTTTCAACCACTACCATTATTGAATCATGTTTCCTTGTTTTCCTAGTTAAATTAGTTATAAAATCAATGGTTACCACTTCCCATTTCTTCTCTGGAATTGGCAATGGTTGTAGTAAAATTGTTGGGTGTATATGCTCAAATTCACTCTCTGACATTCCATACATTTGGAAATGTAATCAACAATATCTTTCTTCATTCATGTCCAAAATAATTGGCTTCTTACTACTGCAATTGATTTCTGGTAACTGGGATGTCCAACATATGGAACATTATGCATTTATTTTAATACCAAATTCTTAAGTTCTCGATAACTAGAAACATAAATTCTATTATTATGCATAAGTAATCTATATTCCTTCATCTCATACTCTTTAATCTTTTTCTCTACTTTTTCCTGCTATAAAATTTCTTTTACCTATAGGTAATGTTGATCTGTAACAACTTCATCCAAAATTATACTCTTCAAATATGATTGATGCATACTAATGATTGTAGCATGAATTAGATGTACTCTTATGCTGAGCTCATTGGAAACTTTATTTTCTTTTCCTTTGATATCCTTGATGTCAAAGTCATACCCACTTAAAAATTCCAACCATCTTGTCTTCCTTGCATTCAAAGTTGGTTGTTCATAAATATAGTTTAGACCACTATGGTTTGTCCTTAATTCAAATCTCTTTCCCATGAGATAATGACTCTACATCTTCAATGCATGAATTATGGAAGCGAGCTCCAAATCATGTGTGGCACAATTACTCTAATGTTGTTTAAACGTTTTGGACCCATATCTAATGACATTTCCATTTTGAGTGAGGACTCCACCAAGTCCTTGTTTGCATGCATCTATACATACAACAAAATTCTCATTTGGGTCAACAATCTTTAAAATAGATGCACTAGCAAGTAATTATTTCAACAAATTAAAATTCTATTCACACTCTGTTGTCCAATAAAATTTAATTCCATTCTTTTGTAAATAAGTGATGGGACGAGAAATTTTAGAGAATCCTTTTATAAATCTCTTGTAGTATCTGACTAATCCCATAAAATATCTGGCTTCTGAAACATTTCTTGGTGCTGACCATCCTCTAATGGCTTCAATATTTTCAGGATCTATTGTTATACCTTCTTCTTAGCTTGGCATACAACTGATGTTCCCTTAACACTTTCAATACCAACCGCAAGTGATGTTCATTCTATTCCCTTGACTTAGAATAAATAAATATGTCATCCAATAACACAATGACAAACTTATCTAGATAATTTAATAATATGTCATTCATTAAGAACATAAATACAATGGGTGCATTGGTTAGTTCAAATGGCACCACTACAAATTCATAATGTTCATACCTAGTTCTAAAGGTTGTCTTACTAATTTATTCTTCCTTGATTCTTACCTAATGGTATTATAATCTTAGGTCTATCTTTAAAAATATATTTTCCCCTCTTATCTGATCAAAGAGGTCATCAACTTTGGATAGAGGGTATTTTTTCTTCGTAGTGGCTTTATTTATCTTTCTAAAGTCAATACATAGTCTCAATGTTCCATCCTTATTTTTGACAAAGAGTATTGGTTCTCCCTAAGGTGAAACACTTGGGCATATGTACCCTCTCTTCAACAATTCTTCCAGCTATATTTGTGATTCTTTAAATTCTGGTGTACTCATTCTTTAAAGATTTTTTGATATTGGGGCAACTCCTGGTACTAAATCAATAGAGAAATATATCTCCCTCTTGGGTGGAAATACTGGTATTTCTTCGAATACATATTCAAACACTTGCAATACTAAGTAATCTTCAAGGCTTGTCACTTTGGTATTTTATGGCTCCTTCACATGAGCTACATACAATTGACATCCTTTCCTGAAATATCTCTTCAACGACAAGGCTGAAATCTCCCTTATAGAAATGGGTCTTGGAATTCCTTTTAGAGTGATATGTTTTCCTTCTTCATCAAGACATGTACATGTCTTAATGACAATCTAGGACAACATGATGCTAGTCCAACCAATCCATTACAATTATGATATCACAAGATCCTAATGGGATGATATTCATATCAACATTAGTATTCACTCCATTCATATTTATTGAACAACATTTAATAGTCTCCTTGATCCTTATTTTGGTTCCAATGGCTAGTTGAACCAAACTTTATTTTTCAAGCTTCATTTTCCCCAATTGTAATATGTGCACTATTTTAGGATCAATGTAACAATGGATTTCTCTTGAATCAATTAAAATAGAAATAGGATGGTTAATGATCTTTCCTTCCACTTCAATCATATGGGATTGATGTTCTTCTTGTTGATATTCTAAGGCTGCATATATTCTTCCCATGTCCTCTACTATTGTAGCCTCTTGGATCTTGTGCATGATCTTCATTTTGTCTTCTATGTGAGGACAATCCTTGTACATGCGATCTTCTTTGTATCCCCAACATCTTATTGGTGGTATTCCCATTTTACCCAAGGAGTCTTCTCTCTTGGATTCATTCTTATCAGATTGATCTTGATGATTTTTATTAGAACTATTTATGTTGAAAGGATGTTTAAATCCCTTCCTTTTCTGATCAAATTTTCCTTTCTTCTTATCCTTCCAATATTTCTACAAGGATTCTCTTCCCTTTCCTTGCTCATACAGGTACTTATAATTTATAATAGTCTCTATCAAAGTCTTAGGTTCATCATCTTGATTCTTCTCTTTATATAAATATGGAAACCCACTCAAAAACCTCTATCTCTTCACATTTTCATCCTTGATAAACCCCACATAATTCAACAATCCTAAGAACATTTTTTCATATTCTACCATGGTCATTCTTTCCAACCTGATTTCAAATAACTATTTCATTTTATTGCAACATAAGTTCTTTGAAAGATACTCCTTATGAAAAAGTCTTTTGAATTGTTTCTAGGTGATCCTGATCTCATTAATGTGTTCATTTTTCTTCAATTGATCCCACCACTTATCAATTTTTCCATGCAAATGGTATGTGTCAATTATGGCTTCTAGGTTAGATGAGTAGTTGTGCAACTGAAAAATATTTCCTGATTCCCAACAACCATGCTTCAACATCATCTCCCCTTTCTCTTTCACTATCAAAGGATGGTGGCTTAAGCTTCCTCAAATCTCCTTGAAAACTATCCAATTCATGCCTTCTTCTTTGGTACCTAACAAGAGACACTTCTGGATTGCTTATGGATTTTTCATATGCATACAATTTCCTTGCTGAATAAGGAGTTGAGTGATGTTTATGAATTCCGGTGGCACTTCTTGAATGACCATCTCTTCTTTCATGATGTATTCCTTCTTCCTCCTATCTTGAGTCTAGTCCATTCTTTTCCTGCCTATGCAATTAATTTAGGATTTCCATAAATTGAGCATTTATTTGATTTTGTTCTCTCATCATCTTCTCATTGCATGATTTGTAACTCTACGCTTCTATTCTCAAGGTTCTCATAATCTCTATTAATGTTTCTTGATCCCCTCTACTCCTGTGCCCATTTGATTATGTCTCTACATTACCAACATTGATATTTTGACCTTTGGTTTCTTTATCATGATTGAATGCTCCTTCTCCTTATTCCATGTCCCAAATATACATTCTTATCTTGAACCGATATGTTTATATCCCTTAATTATGCAAAATATGCAAGCAACCATTTTTGTTAGAATTTTACATATTATAGAAATTTGTCAATTAATGCTACATGTAATTTTTCTGATTAATTCATGAACAATTATATCATAGTCTCCCAATTCTAATAATTCCAAGTTATTCTTCTTTGAGAAATATTTTCAACGACTATTTTCTTCCTCAATTCTAAGTCTTGAGTAGAATTTATTGATGGCAAAG
Source organism: Picea glauca (assembly GCA_000966675.3). Taxonomy (NCBI): domain Eukaryota; kingdom Viridiplantae; phylum Streptophyta; class Pinopsida; order Pinales; family Pinaceae; genus Picea; species Picea glauca. Next base: position 97,906 of record JZKD02S0064415.1, read on the forward strand.
GCAACGCAGGAATATCCATTAATACATGGAACATAACTTCAATGCTCAATTACCGTCCAATAATTCATTTAGGTTTAATATTGACCATTGATCTAGTTCTCCTTGGATTAAATCACGATCATTGATCTGCTCACTGGCCACCTAAACAAGTTATGCAACCAAAATGCACACCAACCATCCAATCTTCCCTTGATTAGATATCAATCATCTATCTATTCTTCTTTAGCATATTGGGACCATGGGTCTTCAAATTATAGCCACCGTCCGATCAGATATTAGATTTATCTCAACCATTGATCTATCTTGATGGATTCACCATGGGTCTAAGGCATATCTCTTCTTCATTTCAAACTTTTGCGACCTCCAAATTACACCCTCAAGTTCCATCGTACTCATTTTTAACCTATACTTAGAATATTTTTAGTCTCTTTCTGCAATTTTGGGGTATTTTCATCCACCCTTCTATAGCCTCTAGTATGCACCTTTTCATTTCTCCACACTCACTTTGCACCTATACTTAGAAAATTTTCTAATTATTTCACCATGTGTCTACGAGACAACATGAGTCCTTAGATCTCTCACCCTCTGGGACGTCTGATCTGTGACAAGTGGTGACCTCTTGGATCGTCCGATTGATTCCTCATACTTAGAAAATTTTTCAGATCTCACCATGGGTGATGGGTCCATGAAATTTTTTCGATTCCTATATATGTGATATCATCTGTCTAACCGATTCTCTATACTTATCCATATCTCATATCTCACTACACTCTTCGACATATCTATTATTCTCTTATTCATGACTTTGTCTGTCTGACTAATCCACTCTTGATACTTATCCATTTCTTGAGGCATATCTATCCAACTGATTCTTGGTACTTATTCATTTTCAATATCTCATAGTGGTTCTCTTACATTTAGTCAATTTTCCAAACTCCTACTATGGGTCTACAACATTTTCTTGAGTCACTTGTGATCTCATCCGTCCGATCGATTCTCCATACTTATTTGATTTCAATATCTCACCATAGGTCCGCGGGTTCATGCCTCTTCACACACTCTCAATTCTCCATCGTGCTCACTATCTTTGTGATGTCTTGATACTTAGTCATTTTTCAAGACCTCTTGTGATGATGTTGTATATGAGGTGGCTTCCATGTGGACATCTTCTTCATAACATGGCATCGATATGTGTCTTGGCATGTGACACTACACATGGCATTTACAGAGCTTCTTTTTATAACACTAACATGGGATCCCTCTAACGTGGCACTCATTTGACTGGACATATGACACTGATGAGGTTTCTATCATGGCGCTAACATGGTTGAGATGGCCCACCGGGCATCAAGCCCTAATAGTTTGATCTTATCCATTGATATCTGAAGGTACAC
>JZKD02S0064415.1:126507-169510 GCA_000966675.3 Picea glauca
TAAAAAGATTAGTTGAGGAAAAAATCCATCTATCATTTTTCTACAAGAAATTTTGACTAGTGAGGGAAGATAAATCATGAGCTTTTCAAAATTATTGGGAATTGGGAATTTAGTTTTATTCATGCAATAGAGATATTGGGGGATCATTACTGGGTGGAAAAGGGGATGTTAACTCTTTTGAATATTTATGGACCCTATTTGGATAGGTTGGAATATTGGGACAATGTATTTAATATGGAAGGGATACAAAATGGTTTGGTTTGGTTGCAGTAGGAAGATATTTAAATTTCACTTTCGGGGCAGGATTTGTGGAGGGCAACTGCATAAGTAGATTGTCTATCGAAAAACTTCAAAAAAAAATAGAGGAAGTGGAATTGTTAGGCTCAAATTGAAAAATGTTAAAATGCTTTTTTTTATCTCAAAAACAGTCCTGAAAGAAATCATTAGAATTCAAAATGGGTTTCCTCTAGGGTGACTCTAACCATAGCCTAGTTCTACTGGAAGTAACCCCAACACAAGGGAAACCATCCATTCCATTTCTGTTGAAATCATAATGGTTAAAAAAGGAGGACTTGGTTAATAATATTAAAGAGTTTTGGTAACCCTATGATGAATCCTTGAGAGAATATGCTCCCATACAATTCCACTAAAATCTGAAAAGAAGAAAAAGGTAGTAGTGCAATAGGAAAAAATAGAAAAAGAAATATTATATAACTCAAGTGGAAGAAACATTAGAATGTTATTATAGTAGTGAGAGGTACACATATATTAACGAGGATAATAAATTAGAAATCAAACTACTTTGAAGGAAAAAGAGATACATAGGCTTTTGGGAAAAGAGAAATAATGGAGACTAAAGAGAAACACACTTTGGCTCCAGGTTAGTGATGAGAATACTAAGGTTTTTCATAGATATGGTAATTGTAAGAAGAAAATTAACTTTGTATGGAAGATTGAGAAATAATGTGTTTCATGGGCAACAGATTTTAGGGATATGGCTGTTGAAGGTGTAAATTACTTCTCATCCCTTTTCAAGGTTGAATCTCAAGACACAATAGTAGAGGTATTAAAATTGTCAAACTCCTTCCCAAGTATCATCAATCTAGATAAAATTCAAGCATTGATAAATGAAGTGGGAAAAGAGTAGCTTCATATGATACTTCAAAGTCTTCAAAAGGATAAAATCCCAGGGCTTGATGGGCTACTAGTGGATTTTTTCTTAGGGTGATCTAAGTTTATACAAAATGATTTAAGGAGGGAGGTTGAGTCATCCAGAATTATAGGGAAAACCCTTAGTCATTTCAACACAAAATTCATAATGCTAATCTGCAAGGATGATAATCAGTAGTCCTTCAAAATTTTCATGCCTATATCATTATGCAACTACATATACAAAATCATTTCAAAGGTTATTGCAAGAAGGTTAAAAAATATTTTATCCAAACAAATTTTATCAAGAAGGATTTTATACTATCAAGGTTAGGAATCTCATATCAATGGTGGTTAAATTGGATTTATCCAAAGCATACAATAGGGTGAGTTTGCTATATATAAGATTAATTATTATCTACCTAGGATTCTATCATTAGTTTGTTTTTTGGGTAATGAATTGTTTTACATCTATATCATTTTTATATTCTTATTAGTGGGGTATCATCTTCTCTATTCAAGCTACAAAGAGACCTAAGAAAGGGGTTCCCATTGTCCCCCTTTCTCTTCCCATCAGTTGTTGAAGACTTAAGCAGATTTCTAAGAGGGGACATTATAAATGGTAGTTTGAAAGGGACAAATATTGGAAATTCTCATTATATCACACATATAATGTTTGTTGATGATATCCTTATATTTTTGAAGGTTCAAGGAGGGTGTTTGAGAAGATTAAATTAATTATAGAACTATTTTACATGACTACTGGAATGAAAATAAAGTTTGCTAAATCAACAATATCCCTTTGGGGTATCACTGAGGTGTTATAGTGTAGCAATGAAACTCATCAATATTCTAGGTATTGTACCCACTATAGCACCTCTCAAAAAATTTACACACCATCCAAATGAATAGCACGCATTCATGCATGAAGAAGGATTAGGAGGGAGCTAATCCTAAATAATATGATCCATTGAGGATTATCAAGTATATGTCCATGTTACAATTGAAATTAGCATCCATGATAAGCATCACATGTTCAGTTTGACTCCAGAAGAAGTCTTCTTATAAAAGAAGCCTTAAAGTATCCTTGGTTTTCCATCTACATCCATGATCCTATGATGAAAGGAAGAAGTCGGAATCTTCAAGACATATAGAAGACCCCATAGCTAAAGAGAGACATGAGGAAGAACATGAAGATTCCACGAAAGAAAGAAAAACAAGAACAACCAGTTATTATACCAAGAATCACAAGACTACCATCTTGGTTTGAACCCACTGAGAAGCAATCGAGCAGAAGAAATGGAAGTTATGATAAAGAAAAGTGTGAAAAATATTTATGAATGGTAGCATTGCAAGATTCAGAGATTCTTCCAGAAGGAGGGAAAATACTATGACAACAACTTGTTCTAGCAAACCAGATATACCTCTTGTAGTATCCATGGATTGGAATTTACGTGTAAAAGACTATTCTTCCCAATAAAGAAATTGAGAAAGAAGCTTGTACCAGAAAGAGACTCATGTATGCAGATATAAGAAGAGATTTTATGGATTCAAACAACCTGATGCATAGTATCTCATATACAACAGAAGTGTGGTGAAAAATTTCTATGGCAGTGATAGTGTATCATAATAGTTACTCAGAAGTCTGGGATGATAAATTTCTAATCAATGGAAAACACTCATGATGACATAAGAAGCGCTACTTGGATTTGTTTCAGTTTGAGTATTTCCACAATCTTATAAGCTAGTAGGAAACAAAATTGCTTAATTCGACCATGACATATTGTAATTATCAGAGCTATATGAAGCCTTCAGAGAAAACCAGTGTTCCACGATAGACTGAAGTACATTGAGATCAAGAATTATATTCTTCGTGATGAATTCCAAAAAAGAGAAGTGGTTCTCCAATATATCTCCACAAATTAGAAGATAGAATATATTTTGGCAAAAGCCTCTACCCAAGATGAAAAATTTGTGTACTCAAGAAACAAGTTGGGGCTCATGGAGACAAATTTCTTAATGAAAAAGGAAGAGATTACTCCCAGGTTGGGAGGGAGCACTTATATGTTATTTATTTATGGACATTCATTTTTCAAGTTGAAAAATGGTCCAGGATGACCAATTCCTTTCTAGTTCAGAAAGTGGTTTGAGATTTCTGACGGAAAAGCATTTTCTAGTTCGGAAAATGGTCTAGATCGGACAGTTGTTTTCGTAATGAAAATGGTCCAATAGATTGTTGATGTACCATAAACAGTGATTCCCTTTGTGGCCAGTGTGGGAGAATGGTCTAGGAAATTCATTCCTATTGGCAGTCACTATGAGTAGAATGGTCTAGGAAATTCATTCCTCTTGGCAGTCACTATGAGTAGAATGGTCCTCCTCGTCAGGCAATCATTCTTTCGGAGTTCACAGTTGTGAGCAGTTTCAAAGAATGGTTTGTTTTGGAGGGTGGTGTAGGACAATCATTTCCATTAGGAAATGGTCCTGAAAGTCATTATCTAGGGAAGGCTCATTCTTTCTAGGTTGCACTATGATTAGTTACGAACGAATGGACGAGTTAGGTGAATGGTTCAGGTTCAACAATCAAGGACAAATTCTCTAGGGCAGACTCATTCTCTCCAGTTCGCACTTTGATTAGTGTTGAAGTAATGACCCAATTAGGTGAATGGTTCAAGCTCAGAAATCGGAGACAATTATTCTTATGTTCTTGAGAAGAATAGTCGAGATAGCCCATGGCTAATGTTTTACTTTATGAGGGCATATGCTCTTCCAAGTCTCACAGATGTGAGTGGAATAATGGTCCAAATGACTCAATTTATATCATGATATTATTTTATGTAGGTTGATATCAGATGATATGATTGTTGTGGAGACTCTATGTCTCTGGACAGTAGATGTATTCTACTATGGTGGATGTGTTCCACTAATTGTGATTGCGTGTCACTAGTTAAATAGTCGTGTGCTACTTGGTGTGGTTGTGTGCCACTAGATAGTAGTTGTGTACTACTATGGATAGACACAGTTGTGTTCTATTGAATGACATTGTTCCAATTTCCATGAAGACTATCAGCAGTGTTGGAAATGATTACCAACTAGATGGATAGTTAGTGTGTTGGTGGACATATATTCTCCAGGTGGAAAATGGTCTAGGACAGTTATTATCTTAGGACACATGTCCAGATTAGAAGAATAGTCCTTGTAGCCCGTGGCGTGGCTTCCAGCACCTGTTGGAACAATTATTCTTCTAGGACATATGTCTGGATTAGAAGAATAGTTCTTGTATCACTCTGTGGAGTGAGTGACTTATTCAACATCATGTCTGATTACTCATATAGAGTATGGCTTCGAGAGATGATGCAGTTGATACTATCAAATGAAACTGATAGTGATGATGGTGCTCGTGATTTGATCATGAGATAGCCTATGTGGATATGATGATGCTACCATTTGAATGGTATGTTTTTGCTCAAGACCATTGTTTTCAATACCTCCCTGGCTAGGAGGGAGTGTTGATATTATGGCAGTTGCAGGAGGTATTAACCTCCATGTGTAACCCTTACAAGAATAGAATATTCTGGAAAGCATGAAGAAACCCTAAAGCCTTGGACATAACCCTAGAAGACAAGTAGGCTAAAGAAAATAATTAATATTTAGTCTTTAGCCTCCAAAAAGAGAAGTCATCCCAGACAGCTAAGAAAGAGTAGTATAAATATAGGAAGCCAGAGCTCATTTGTACACACAGCTTGCAACTGCATAAATTTAGCATGTGTGCAAGTCTGGAGAGTAGCTGCAGCTGCAGCTACTCACACTAGTATTGTTTTTAGACTTGGACTTTCTCTTGGTTATGTTTTGGACTTTCATATTGGTATGCTAGCTCTCGATAGTGGTACACTACCTTGATTAGATTTTGGACATAGGGTTTTCCTCCAGAATTATTCTCTCTGTCAATGTTAAGGTGCTCGGGGTGGCTTCGGCCTATGGTTGGGTGACAATATTGCTATATTTTCTATGGTTAAATGAGCACACATATTATTTCTAACAACCCATTGCCCCCCTTTCTCTTCCCATCAATTGTTGAAGAGTTAATAAGATTCCTAAGAGGGGCCATCATAAATGGTAGTTTTAAAGGGATAAATATTGGAAATTCTCGTTATATCAAACATCTAATGATTGTTGATGATATCCTTATATTTTTGAAGGTTCAAGGAGGGTGTTTGAGAATATTAAATAAATTATAGAACTATTTTTCATGACTATTGGAATGAAAATAAAGTTAGCTAAATCAATGATATCCCTTTGGGGTATCACTGAGATGGACGAAAACTACATCACTCATTTGTTTCCTTACATTTTGGCTCATATTGATGTAGGTATGAAAAGGTTTGAAAGACCTATTCTTTCAACTAAAGCCAAATATGTACAAAAAAATGTGATTGGAAATGGATGATAGCAAAGGTGGAGAAAAACCTAAATTCATGGTGTAATTAGTGGCTATCTAGAGGGGGTCGTGTGGTTCTAGTTAAAGTAGTATTGGAAGTGATTTCAATCTACTAGATGTCACCCAAATGGATTTTAAAATGAGTCCTATGTAGTGACCATACTAAATTAAATTATAAATTTATTACAATTTAAATATATAATTCTTTCTCATACATAAATAATTCATTCGCCATCATATGAGCATATAATGTTCGACAAAATTTAAAATTTAACTACAACATGAAAATAACTTAGCAATTTCATAAATAAATTACCTGCTTCTGATGCTAAATCCCGCTACTCTGTTGGTCCAATGTTGAAGTTGAAACTGTCTCAAACACTGCCCAAAACCGAGTTTTCCTCCCTGCCAGCTAGGAGCAGCCTGTCCGGCTCCCTAGCTCCAGGATATAGTAAGGATATCCTGGCCCCCGTGCCCAAAACCCTCAGCAAACCGATGCCCCCTGCTTCTGATTCACCAAAAACCCCCAAAACCAAACTCCTCACACCAGAGATCTCCACAGAAAAATCTCCCACAAAAATATATCCTCCTCCTCAAAATGCTTCCTCCTCCCAAAAGAATGCCCCTCCCCGTAAGACTCTTCCCCATCATATCCTCCTTCACTGACTCTCCTCCCCCTCATTAATTTCCTTATCTCCCCCTTTAATAGCTTATCCCCTTCTTTAATGTCTTATCCCCTTCATTAATATCTTATCCCCTTCTTTAATGTCTTATCCCCTCCCACATACGTAAAGCATTTAATTAAACAAATTAAAATTATTAAGCCCCTTAAATTTATCACCCATGTCATTGATTGTGATATGTAATTAATTAATTAATTAAAAGTTATAAACAAATAATATTTAATTAATATTTAATTAATATTATTAATGCTAATCATTGTTTAATTAAAACCATATTAGAACAATTAATTTTACTTAATAATCCCTAAGCATATATTCAACTAGGGTTGTTACATACACCCACCCTTCAGGAAACTTTGTTCCCAAGTTAAGGTATCTCATGGTACAAAGGAAAAGAAACAGGGTTCACACATTCATAACAATTAACCGACATTATTAATAAGTAAGTCAAGAAAGCTCATACATACTAGTGTACATGTACAAGAAATGCATGTGTAGCTAGTACATACAAGTCTCGTGCATGTACTAACAATCAATAACTATCACCCTTTAGTAATTTATGTATGCATCCAATCCAATCAAAAAGACAGTAAACCAATCAAATGTTTGAGAAATCCTTTAATTACAATTATCTGGTTCAACAATTTTATTTAGACAACTGTGCTTTAGTTACGTAATTATGAATATTCATATATACACACTCTCTTTTTAGAAGGGAAAACATTTAAATTTCACCATCAGACAAAACTCCATACTTTCTCAACTATTTCTACTCATCCTTCCTCCCTAACTTACTTCCATCTCCATTCATATCCTTCCTCTGTTGGACTATCTTGGAGTGTCAACTATATTGACCTAACTCCAAATAGAACTCGTAAGCGGAAGTGTCACTATCTCGACCAAGCTTCCCCAGTAGGAAACTGACAGTCATCATCACATGTCTTGGGGAGCGTGAGCTAACACCATCCTCCCATGAATTCAAGTTTCAGAGGATACACGGTGGGAAATGCCTCCACCCCTCCTAATCATAACTAGGGCCCACACCCTACAATGGAATATACAGTGGCACCATGTTGCTGGGGGTTTTGTCATCATTTATTCGGTTTTGGGCAGTCTCATCACCTGAAATCCTGCACTAGTCCACATATCATAGCAATGCATCCAAACCAATATAATTTCACATACAAATATTCGTACCATAATGTTTCTCGGCAAGTGGTCATGATATCCACTTTCATCATCATTATCCCTTGGCTATTTCATAGCTCATAACCTGCAGATTAGTCTATAACACAAACTCATACAGTTCTATGCATTATCATCATGTAATTGCATACCATCATCATTTCAATTCGGTATCCTTGTACCAACAACTTAACATCAACGTTTTCAAGTTAGAAATAGATCCCATAATATCCCATTATTCAATTTCGACACCCATTCATAAGATTATCATTTACCAAAATAGATTGCATCATATCCAACATCATTCTAATAGCATTTAATCATTCATAAAAATTTTCATTCTCACAATATGTCGCATCATATACATCATCATCAATAACATTTAAACATTCGTAAAATTTGCATTCACATAGTAGATTGCATGATATACATCATCATCAATAACATTTAAACATTCATAAATGTTCATACATATTAAAGCTTCACTGTGAATAGAAAATAAAGTATATAGGTCTCAGGTAATCCTGTCTGTCTAAGTCAAAAGGTGGTGTTACATACACCCAACCTTTGAGAAACATATTCTCTAGGTGGTCAAAAAAGTGAGGGATATTCTCGTCATAGTGTCTCAGCGTCTTCCCAAGTAACAGATCCTGGACTATACTTGTCCCATTGGACCTTAACTTGGTCTACCAGACGGTTCGTGAGCTGTCGGACTCTACGGTCCAATATGCGTAACGGTTCTACTGTGAGGGTTCCCACATTTGATACCTGTAATTCCTTCCAATTTAGTTTATGGGATTCATCAGCAACATAATGACGTAAAACAGATACATGAAAAACATTATGAGTTTTATGCAAGTGGGGTGGCAGTACGAGACGATAGGCAACGGGTCCAGTTTTCTCTTGGATTCTGAACGGTCCTATAAATCGAGGTGACAACTTTGTCCCCTTCAAGAACCATATGGTACTCTTATTAGGCCTGATACGAATGAAAACCTGGTCTCCCACCTCATAAATTCGGTCGGTCCTGTGTGCATCTGCATAACTTTTCTGCCTATCCTGTGCTTCCTTTAGTCTCTGCCTAATATGAATCACATGTTCCTCCATCTCTTGAATCAATTATGGCCCAACTGTTACTCGGTCTTCTAGTCTATCCCAACTCAATGGCGTTCTGCATGGCCTTCCATACAAAGCTTTGTAGGGTGGCATTCCGATGGAGCTATGAAAATTGTTATTGTAGGCAAACTCTACCAAAGGTAGGTACTTCTCCCATTGGGTTTGATTATCCATGACATACATCCTAAGCATGTCTTCCATGACTTGATTTACTCTCTCAGTTTTCCCATCTGTTTCAGGATTATAAGTTGTGCTTAGGTTCAATTGAGTCCCCAACGCTGACTACAAACTTGTCCAAAACCTAGAAGTGAATCTGGAGTCCCTATCTGAAATTATCTTCTTAGGTATCTTGTGCAAACGGATAACCTTGTTTACAAACACACGTGCCACGTCAGTGACATCGTAAGTGTCTCTAACCGGAATAAAATGAGCACTCTTGGTTAACTTATCTACTATCACAAGAATGACATTGTGTCTATGAGATGTGAGTGGCAACCCCACAAAAAAATCCATAGAAATGACTTCCCATTTAGACATAGGAACATCATGTGGTTGTAGGAGGCTTGTTGGGTGATGGTGATCGGCTTTCACTTGTTGACACTCTAGGCATTTGGTGACGAAATGGACTATATCATGCCTACCCAGAAGAAGAGCTTCCTCATGTCTGTGTACATCTTCTTCACACCCAGATGCGCACAATAAAGTGCTCTATGGGATTCCTTCAGTATGATGCTTCGAATATCCCCATTTTCAGGGATGTACATCCTTCCTCGATATCTCAATAGTCCATCTGCTTCCAGACTATATCCTTCATACTTTGGATTTAACTGCCTCCCGCTCTGGAGGTTTGAAGTAACCTTTAAATACCAGTTATCTCCTTGGAGTTGTGTCAACACATGTTCCCTCGGATTGACCTTTAAGGGTACCAAGGAGAAGATACGTGGTCTCCTACTCAAGGCATCTGCGACCACATTATCCTTTCCTTTGATGTACGAAATACCAAAATCGTACTCACTCATAAACTCACTCCATCACCTTTGCCTAGCATTCAGATCCCTTTGGGTGAAGAGATGCTTTAAACTTTGATGGTTCATTTTGCGCTCAAAGTTTCACCCTACAAGATAGTGCCTCCAAAGTTTCAGAGCTAGTATTACAACTGCCAGCTCTAAATAATGACTCGTGTTTCTTCAATTTCCTAGATGCATAAGCTATCACTCCTCCATCCTGCATTAGCACGGCCCCCAACCCTTGCTTCGAGGCATCCGTGCAGACTGTGAAGTCCTTTTCCATATCCGGCACTCGTAGAATTGGCGCACTAGTTAGTAACCTCTTAAGCTCGATGAATGCACAATCACATTCTTCTGTCCATCCATACCTGACCCCCTTGCGTTGCAAAGTGGTCATGGGTTTCACTATTTTGGAGAATCCTTCCACAAATCTCCCATAATAACCTGCTAGCCCCATGAAGCTTCTCACCTCATGGGCATTTTTCGTCACTGGCCACTCCATAATGGCCTTTACCTTTTCTGGGTCCACAGAGATTCGTTCGCCGGAAATGATATGACCTAAATAATGAATCTCTTTCTGGAAGAAGGAACACTTTAACAACTTCCCATACAATTTGTTCTCTTTAAGGCACGACAATACTACTCGCAAGTGTTCCTCATGTTCTCTTTCATTCTTGGAATAGATGAGGATGTCATCTAGAAAGACTTGTACAAAGCAATCTAAGTACTTCCAGAATACACCATTCATGAGGCTCATGAATACTGCTGGCACATTGGTCAATCCGAAAGGTACTACAACAAACTCGTAATGTCCAAACCGAGTTTGAAAGGCGGTTTTTGGGATGTCACCTTCCTTAATCCTTAATTGATGATACCCTGATCGCAAATCAATATTTGAGAATACCGCTGCTCCTTTCATCTAATCAAAGAGGTCATCTATTTGTGGCATCGGGTACCTATTTTTCACTGTAGCATGGTTCAAGTCCCTGTAGTCTATACACAGTCATAAGGATCCATCCCTCTTCTTTACAAAAATTACTGGTGCACCCCAAGGTGAGACACTGGGCCGTATTAGCCCTAAGTCCAGTAACTCTTTCAACTGCATTTGCAATTCACAAAGTTCCAGCACTATCATTCGATACGGAGTCTTGGAAATTGGTTCTGCACCAGGTTTTAGCTCAATAGTAAAATCAAGCTCCCTCTCAGGAGGTAACCTTGGTAACTCATTCGGGAAAACATCCTTAAATTCTGACAATACCGGGTACTGGTCCAATGAGGTTCCCTTCCTTTCATTCATTGCTTCCACTACATACAGTTGACACCCTTGCCTCAAGCATCGTTTAACCTTCATAGTTGAGATAAAGCGTAATGACACTTTTCTTCGTACACCCTGGATCTCTATTGGCCTTCCCTCATCGTCGACACAAAACACCCTCTTTGCGAAACAATCTACCAAAGCTCAGTGAACTACTAACCAATCCATTCCAATGATTAGGTCATACACCCCGAGAGCAGTGACGTATACCTTCAACCTGGTAGCACACACTCCCAGGTCTACTATAAAATTATCAACACTAGGTCCTACCGCTTGTTTTTCCCTCGAAGCCATCTCGACTTGTTTAAAGTCATCGTGCTTGTAGGCTACCAACCCACTCTTTTCTAATGCAGATGGTGAAATGAAACTATTTGTCGCACCAGAATCAAATAAAATCTTAACATTGATATGATTTAGCGTACCTGATGGCTCCACCACCATGGATTGATGTTCGGCCTGGTGATTATTAACCGTTGCTTAAATCTGGTGGCTGCTACTTGCTCTTCCTATCGGTGTCTTTCCTTCTCTATGCACGAACCCTAATTGTAACTCTGGGCAGTGATTCTGGTAATGGGGTCCTCCGCACCCCCAATAGGTAACACGAGATTGAACCTGCGCACTGTTATGTGACTATCTCTGAAATGAGTTCCTTCCCCTGGAACCTCTGCCCCTACTAGTTGTTCCCTGAGATGGTCGTGGACCTGTCTGTGTCGTTGGCGATGAACGAGATGTTGCACTCGCTGCCATTGAAATCCCTACGGCTACTGTCCTTGGCATGACTTTGTTACCATATGGAAGTTTCCTTGAGCTCCCTCCACTGGGAAATGTCCTAGGGGCCTTCCCGATGAATCCAGCACAATGTGGAAAGGTTGACCTCGTACCTCCATTCAAGTTCATGTGTTCTTCGACGTAACACGCATTTTCCACTGCTTCTGCTACTGAAGACAGTTTCCACATCTGCACCATAGCTACGATCTTAGGGTTTAGCCCATAGATGAAGTGTTCTTCCTGTCGTTGGTCATTATCCATATACGAAACATATTTGACCAATTCCATAAATCTAATCTCATATTCTTCTACAGTTATCTTTCCCTATACTAAGGCATGAAATGCCCCTACCTGTTGTTCCTCATAGTAGGCTGGCAGATACTTCTTTCAGAACCTCTCCTCGAAAAGTTCCCAAGATACTGTATTCGAAGTAAGATGCAGTTGTATTTCCAGGTTACCCCACCAGTTCAAGGCGATGTCTCTTAACTAAAAAATTGTGATCTTCACCTTTGAGTTAGACGCATAGTCCCTTAAGGCAAAACACCTTGTCATGCCTTCCAACCATGCTTCCACGCATTCAATGGCGCGACCCCCGACAAACTCCAGAAATTTGATCTTCTGCAATTCTTGAGTGATGTTTTTGGGTGGAGGTCCTCCCCCTGAATCCCTTGACGCTTTTGGATTACCCGTTCCAGACGGTGGGGGTTCCACTTCGGTCCCTGCAGGTTGTCGCCCCTTTAAAGTCTCATTTATGGCCTCCAACGAGTGCAGTATGAGAGCTAGTTCAAGCGATGGTGGTGGTGGCGCTAGCGGTGTTGGCGATGCCTACGACGATGCTCCCCTGCCTCAATTCCCTCGAGTACTGACCATCATGTATGCTTTAACCTGCATCAACCAAATTTGTCAGGGTGAGTTCAAGGACATTTCAAATTGGTGCTACTCAAACTAGAAACAGGGTTAGGCATAAGTTTTTCTTTACTTGTCTGTAAACAAACATTACTCTCTTTAGGGGATTGGCTAGGTGAGGGTTAAAGCGTCTAAGCTTGATTTCTTCGCCTAAGAAAACTATTGACTCCCTTGCCCGGTAGCTATGCTAGCCTTGCGCCATACTCGCCAATTCCTTTAGCTTACTTTTCTAGTGTGTAGGCCGCCTCCTTCCTGCTTGTCCTAGTCTAAGTCCTTTAAACTTTTCGCTTACAACTAAATATCCTCTGATGCTTGGCTCGTGAGCTTTCCTTGGTGCGTTGTACATATGCGTTGAATTGTGTGTCTCGATGGTTGCAGGTGTGAGTCTTTAAGGATTGTAGAGTGGCTTTCAAGCATTGGAGCTTAGTGCTTGGCTTTGACTGGTGGAATAGAATGAAAGGGCTCGATGATTGGCTCAATGAGTTGTGCGTAAGGTCTCATGAGCTTGACGCTTGGATAATCAGAGTTTATACTTCGAGATACACTCTGTTACCATTAATCTATTTAAGTATAAGAATTTATTTGTAAAGACTCATGAGGGCCCGTTGGTGTTAGTGCTATTCTTAAGGTGCTTAGCTTGGTGGGTGGTCTTGGGTTCAAAACCCATGGACCCTCTAATATTTTAATTAAATTTTAATGTATTTTAACTTTACACTGAATACACAATTAATTTAATTAAAATTTTAATTTTTAAAGATAATTAACTTTAAATTAACTTAATCAACTTTAAATTAAATTAATTAAATTAACCTAAATTAACTTTACACTAAAATAAATAAAAAATTAAACGAACACACACACAATTTATAAAAGAAATTTAAAATTTAAGAAAATTGAAATAATTTAAAAACAAGTGCAGGCACACATGGATTCCACGTTCCCGCCTTACTTCCTCCAATGCCTTCCTTTCTAAACCCTAACTCTACATTTCTCGTCATTTTCTTTTGGCTACGTGGTCGGCCGCCATGGTCGTTCCCTCTGCATCGTTTTTGGTGGTTCTCTCGCTGAACTGGTACGCAATCAGTTCTTCCTTGGTCTCCTTCCTCATTTGTCAGGTGATGGCTCATATTGTTGCTTGGTGAATGATTTGTGCGCTAGTGTTCGACGCTTGTACTTGGGTTGTATATTGTTTTGATATGTGATTTGTCTTAGTGTTAGTGATCAACACTGGTGCGCTGGCTTGACTTGTGTCGAGGGCGAAAAAAAAAAAGGTGATGTCTTTTTGCAGGCCTACAAAATCGCTGAAGGTTTAGGGTTTTCTGGGTGGGTCAAGTGCTCGCAGGTAGTCCTGAAACAGTAATTTTCGGTGTCGATTGTTTTTGTTGGGGCTACAACCATATGCTTTTGTTTATATCGGTGCTAGGGTTGCCCTTCATTTCTTTCTGGACCCTTCTCTGCAATATTCTTACTCCTGCTCTTCACTCCCACTTGAAGGGCTACTACATCGTCCCCTTCATATCTTAGGAGTTTGGGTTCGATGCAATGACTGACAGGGAGTTGGGATAGTACTCGGGAATTCCCTCCCACTACAAGTGATGGCATTCGAACCCACGATGTGATCATTGAATTGTGTTATAAGGGCTTTGCATGAAACACATCCCTTTCTGTCTTGATACAACACTTATATCTAAGCTTCTACTCCACCAAACTTGGTCTTGAAAGGCCACAACAGATTGTGGATTGTTGATGTACCATAGATTGTTGATTGTTGATGGTCCAATAGATTGTTGATGTACCATAGACAGTGATTCCCCTTTTGGCCAGTGTGGGAGAATGGTCGAGGAAATTCATTCCTCTTGGCAGTCACTATGAGTAGTGGCCAAGTAGAATGGTCCTCCTCGTTAGGCAGTCATTCTTTCGGAGTTCACAGTTGTGGGCAGTTTCAAAGAATGGTTTGTTTTGGAGGTTGGTGCAGGACAATCATTTCCATTAGGAAATGGTCCTGACAGTCATTATCTAGGGAAGACTCATTCTTTCCAGGTTGCACTGTGATTAGTGTCGGACGAATAGCCTAGTTAGGTGAATGGTTCAGGTTCAACAATTCTCTAGGGCAGACTCATTCTCTCAAGTTCACACTTTGATTAGTGTTGGAGTAATGACCCAATTAGGTGAATGGTCCAGGCTCAGAAATCAGGGACAATTATTCTTATGTTCTTGAGAAGAATAGTCCAGATAGCCCATGGCTGATGTTTTACTTTATGACAACATATGCTCTTCCAAGTCTCACAGATGTGAGTGGAAGAATGGCCCAGATGACTCATTTTATATCATGATATTATTTTATGCAGGTTGATATCAGATGATATGATTGTTGTGGAGACTCTATGTCTCTAGAAAGTAGATGTATTCTACTATGGTGGATGTGTTCCACTAGTTGTGATTACGTGTCACTAGTTAAATAGTCTTGTGCTACTTGGTGTCGTTGTGTGCCACTAGATAGTAGTTGTGTACTACTATGGATAGACACAATTGTGTTCTATTGAATGGAATTGTTCCAATTTCCATGAAGACTATTAGTAGTGTTGAAAATGATTACCAGCTAGATGGATAGTTAGTGTGTTGGTGGACATATATTCTCCAGGTGGAAAATGGTCCAGGACAGTTATTATTTTAGGACACATGTCCAGATTAAAAGAATATTCCTTGTAGCCCGTGGCATGGCTTCCAGCACATGTTGGAACAATTATTCTTCTAGGACATATGTCTGGATTAGAAGAATAGTTCTTGTATCACTCTGTGGAGTGAGTGACTTATTCAACATCATGTTTGATTACTCATATTACATGGCTTCGAGAGATGATGTAGTTGATACTATCAAATGAAACTGATAGTGATGATGGTGCTCGTGATTTGATCATGAGATAGCCTATGTGGCTATGATGATGCTACCATTTGAATGGTATGTTTTTTCTCAAGACCATTTTTTTCAATACCTCCCTAGCTAGGAGGGAGTGTTGATATTATGGTAGTTGCGGGAGGTATTAACCTCCATGTGTAACCCTTACAAGAATAGAATATTCTGGAAAGCATGAAGAAACCCTAAAGCCTTGGACATAACCCTAGAAGACAAGTAGGCTAAAGAAAATAATTAATATTTAGGCTTTAGCCTCCAAAAAGAGAAGTCAGCCTAGACAGCTAAGAAAGAGTAGTATAAATATAGGAAGCCAGAGCTCATTTGTACACACAGCTTGCAACTGCAGAAATTTAGTATGTGCTCAAGTCTGGAGAGTAGCTGCAACTGCAGCTACTCCAACTAGTATTTTTTTTAGGCTTGGACTTTCTCTTGGTTATGTTTTGGACTTTCATATTGGTGCACTAGCTCTCGAGAGTGGTACACTACCTTGATTAGATTTAGGACCTAGGGGTTTCTTCCAGAATTATTCTCTCTATCAATGTTAAGGTGCTCGAGGTGGCTTCGGCTTATGGTTGGGTGACAATATTGCTATATTTTCTATAGTTAAACGAGCACACCTATTATTTCTAACAACCCATTGTCCCTCTTTCTCTTCCCATCAATTGTTGAAGAGTTAAGAAGATTCCTAAGAGGGGCCATCATAAATGGTAGTTTTAAAGGGATAAATATTGGAAATTCTCATTATATCAAACATCTAATGCTTGTTGATGATATCCTTATATTTTTGAAGGTTCAAGGAGGGTGTTTGAGAATATTAAATAAATTATAGAACAATTTTTCATGACTACTGGAATGAAAATAAAGTTAGATAAATCAACGATATCCTTTTGGGGTATCACTGAGATGGAAGAAAACTACATCACTCATTTGTTTCCTTACATTTTGGCTCATATTGATGTAGGTATGAAAAGGTTTGAAAGACCTATTGTTTCAACTAATGCCAAATATGTACAAAAAAAATGTGATTGGAAATGGATGATAGCAAAGGTGGAGAAAAACCTAAATTCATGGTGTAATTAGTGGCTATCTAGAGGGGGTCGTGTGGT
Organism: Picea glauca; assembly: GCA_000966675.3. Classification (NCBI taxonomy): domain Eukaryota; kingdom Viridiplantae; phylum Streptophyta; class Pinopsida; order Pinales; family Pinaceae; genus Picea; species Picea glauca. The sequence continues at coordinate 143,095 of JZKD02S0064415.1, forward strand.
TCTAGTTAAAGTAGTACTGGAAGTGATTTCAATCTACTAGATGTCACCCAAATGGATTTTAAAAGGAGTCCTATGTAGTGATCATACTAAATTAAATTATAAATTTATTACAATTTAAACATATAATTCTTTCTCATACATAAATAATTCATTCGCCATCATATGCGCATATAATATTCGACAAAATTTAAAATTTAACTACAGCATGAAAATAACTTAGCAATTTCATAAATAAATTACCTGCTTCTTATGCTAAATCCCACTGCTCCATTGGTCCAATGCTGAAGTTGAAACTGTGTCAAACACTGCCCAAAACTGAGTTTTCCTCCCTTCCATCTAGGAGCAGCCTGTCCGGTTCCCTAGCTCCAGGATACCGTAAGGATATCCTAGCCCCTGTGCCTAAAACCCCCAGCAAACCGGTGCCCCCTGCATCTGATTCACCAAAAACCCCCAAAACCAAACTCCTCACACCAGAGATCTCCACAGAAAAATCTCCCACAGAAATATACCCTCCTCCTCAAAATGCTTCCTCCTCCCAAAAGAATGCCCCTCCCTGTAAGACTCTTCCCCATCGTATCCTCCTTCACTGACTCTCCTCCCCCTCATTAATTTCCTTATCTCCCCCTTTAATATCGTATCCCCTTCTTTAATGTATTATCCCCTTCACTAATATCTTATCCCCTTCTTTAATGTCTTATCCCCTCCCGCATACGTAAAGCATTTAATTAAACAAATTAAAATTATTAAGCCCCTTAAATTTATCACCCATGTTATTGATTGTGATATGTAATTAATTAAGTAATTAAAAGTTATAAACAATTAATTAATAAATAAATATTTAATTAATATTATTAATGCTAATCATTGTTTAATTAAAACTATATTAGGACAATTAATTATCTAATTAATTTTACTTAATAATCCCTAAGCATATATTCAACTAGGGTTGTTACATCCTAGAAAGGATCAAGAGCATATGCTAATGTTCATTTGGTCAGGGGATCAAACAAAAAAAGGTTTTGTATTGATATCTTGGGAAAAACTAGCATTACTAAAGGCTCATGGAGGATGGGGACTAAAGAATATCTTCTTGTTTTCCAAGGCATTAGATTCTAAGAATGTATCAAGATTAACAAGGATCTAAGTTATGGGTACAAGTTATCAAGTCCAAGTACATAGCTCCAGATTAAGAAATCCTATTAAGTGAATCCAAGATGCCTCGATGATATGGAAAGTGGTCAACTAATATTTTCCACTGGTTGGAAATTGGTTAGTATGGAAAGTAGGAAAATGGGACATAGTACAAATTGGTCTAGATCCTTGGGTTGGAAGAAAATATTTTCACAAGTTACCTCCACAAATGATTCATGAGTTAATAGGTAGAGGTTTTTATACACTAAGGCATATTGTAAACTGGGATAACTCATCTATATAGCAACAAAATTGGTTGTCCCAAATGGAGATTAGAATAAGGGAACAGGCTGTATTTTTATGGCAGAGGTACACACAATATAAAAGATAGTTTTGTTAGGATAAGAGATGATCAAGATCAAATTTTCTGGTTATAAAACTGAACTAGGGACTATGTTCTAAAAATTAGATCCAAAGCTCTATCAGCTAAAGGAAGATAGGTTTTCTAGGTTTGGTGGTGGAAATTTGTTTAGAAACTCAAATTTCCATCAAAATCTAAATTATTCAAGCGGTTGATATTTAACAACAAAGATCCCACCTGAGACCTATCGAAAAAGAGGAACTTTGTGGGACTTGGATGGTGTTTCCTATGACAATAAGAAGAAGAAACAGACTCTCACATTTTCATGTTTTGCATATATACAACTTAAGTTTGGAACTAAGTGGAGGGAATAATTGGTTTAAAAAATATTAGGGTAGAAAATGACATTGAGGAGGTATTTAGGATTTGGTGCAGAAATAGGAAAACTAGAAGGTTATCTCCCATTAAATATTGCTTGGGGAATATGGATGGCCAGAAACTTAACACTATTTGAAGATAAACAAACTTTACCTCTAAAATGTGTTGTTAAAGATCTAACATACTATATGCCTTCACCCAATTTTAGGAAAAGAAAGCTATTCAATAGCCTAGAGAAAAAAAAATTAATAAGGAAATTCCATGGGCTTATTTTTGTTAGTTAACCTTGACTCATTCTAAGATAACCATTGATGAGTTTACAGTTGAATTCTAGCATGATTGAATGGCTGGGAATGCAGGCACGGAACCCATAACATGCCCGTTAGGGTTTGGGTATTCGGCTATGGCCTTCAGTACCCGTTGCACATTATTTGCGTGTGTTTTGAAGGCGCCACAACAATTCACAGCAGCGGAGGATCAATTTAGGAGGTTAGGGAGGGACGATTAGGGCGGTTGTACGGATTGCAAGCTGTCTAATTGCAGTTGTAGATGAAGTCTCATAGGTTGATTAAAGGAGGACGAGTAGCTCATAATTGTTGGTAAAATCACACCTTTGAGGAGAACGATAGTAGTAGAGACCTCAATCTTCATGTGAATACCAATATCAATGGATACCTCATCATTAATTCAATATAGCTTCAGGTAATTCTGAACCTTAAAGACATTGTTGAGCATATGGTTGATCGAAAGTGCTGCCAGGTTTACAGTGTTGTTCGTAGAGATATACTCGATGAGGGTTTGCATTGTCTCATAATAGAGACACTCGGTATTGAAGAAATGGAATCAAGATATTGTGGAATTATCTTAATCGTGAAGGAGACAACATGCTTGGAAAATTCATGGTAGATCTGTTGAGATCTACGGATGCCACTTGCTCATGGTGTTGTGTGGAGATGTAAAGCATAGAGCTGGTAAAGGCTCGGGTGAGCTTGCTACATGGGAAACACAAATTTAAGTGATGGTTCATGGGTATATGTAACACGGTGAATGACACATGGAAATGGACAACTGGTGTAAGCAGATAGTGAAACAGACATGAATGCTTGAAATGATCTATAGGTTATGGGGTGGGCATGTTGTTTTTCGGATACAAGGTAAATAAAATTTGAGGGGATAGGTGAATATACCAAGTAAATTTTAAAGGAGGAAATGTTGGTTAATTTTGACTCAGTTATATAGTAGATAAGATAACCTTAATATGGTCATTGATGAGTTTAAAGTTGGTGGTTTATGGGCACATGGTTTTGGGAAACCCATGGTATTAGTCCATGTTATTTGATGTGATGAATTTTATTTAAAGGATTTAAGAATTCCATTGTGAGATGCCTCAAGCAACCATCTTGGATAGTTTTCTGGATTAAGGGTTTCAAAGGTAAACATTGGCTTCATGTGCTTGTTGGTATTTCTATGTGTGTGGATTTTGTGTTGTCTTTAATATTTTTAGCTCGAGAGTTTAACAATTTTGATAATGCTTCTCAGGGGATCCCTCCCAGAGTGGTGTTGGAGGGATACTCCATCTATCTATGAACCATAGCATATCCTTCAAAGCTAGACTTGATCAAGAAACAAACAATTATTTTTCTTTATTGGAACTTAAATTAGTTTTGATGGTATACCACGAATATAGAGTATCTATTTTCACATATTTACACGGATAAGAACAAGACAATGAATGGATTATCAAAAGTACCACTAGGTATGGACCATGGGTTTGGATAGTCTAAGAAAACAAACACGATCATATTTTTGAATTCATGCATGATCCTAGATGTAATTTCACTCAATTACAATAAAATCTTGTTTTAGCTATAGAGGTCATTTCCAGGTAGATGAATGAATCAAGAATGATGGTTTGACAATTCTTTTTTATAATATAAAGTAGGAGAAGACTTGAATTTTTTTTTTATAATATAAAGTAGGAGAAGAAATACATGGAAGTTTTGGGAGACAACAATTTCTTAAAGATTTTTATGGGGCACAGTCCCAAGATTGTTATAGGATTGTATAAATTCTCTATGGAATTTGACATATGTAATTTTGTTTATATAAATAAATTTTTCACTTAATCCTACAACTACTTATTACAGATTATCATAGCCCATTCTATGCCTCTTTGTGTGAAACAAATAAAAAAAAACATGAAAACAAAAGATGCCTTCTAGGCCATAATGTCAACTAAACAAGACTCCCTTTTTTCCCATTTCAAATAAATTTCCATAGTAGTTCACCTGTTTGGCTATTAGTACAACAAAAGAACACTTTTTGACAAGAATTCACCATCCTTAACTCTTTTTGAGAAAATGTCCCTTTCCTACATAGGTAAGGCTTCTTTACATAATATGTAGGCTTGAAAATGATCTCACATTTAAGTTCTCTATAAATGTGAGAGACCATGGTATTATCAAGTTTTCACTTTACTTGAAGAAATCTATTCATAATTGGATTGAGAAACAAATTCTCAAATTGACATAATTTTCCATTTTCCCAATCCATGAGAAATTTTAAATCACCCATAACTTATAACCTATCAATGCCTCTATTTGTTTCACATATCATGAGTAACCATAGAGGATATAAATTATCCCTATTAGTTGTTCCTTGACTTACTAGTTGTTCCTTGACTTACTGCATACTTCAAAGGATATAGTTATTTTATTATATATAAAGTACCACCTGCACCACACATACCCATGGTTCCTTGACAATCCCCATAGAAAAACCCCATGCTTTTGAGTAATTGATTCTAGGATTTCTAAGGATTCTTTGACTTTTGATACTTTTGGGCTTCCAAGAACCTCCATAAGAAAATCTAATCCAATTTATAACCTGGATAGTATGGATATCTATAACATGCTCGGTTTAGCGATGTATAATGTAAATATGATGTATGGTCGCCAACCCAACTATGTAATATGTAAACATTATAAATTGTAATAATAAAATAAAATGTAATGTCATTGATGGACACAAACTAAGTAATGGGGGATAAGTTTCTGAAAAAGAGGGGAAGGTATAAGAAGGAGTCTTAGGGGGGATTATTCATGTGTATTAATTCCAACCCACTTTCTAAAATTATTATTGTGCATGAACCTTCTAATTTCCTCTTGAGTGTATCAAAACTCCAATCATTAAACACATGTAAGAGGGTGGTTGTGAAAATTCATTTCACATAGTTATTAAGAGCATGGGGTTGAGTACAATCAACATTGGGGAATGTGAGAGTCAACATGCATGGATAAAAGGGAAATTCGAACGGGTACTGTAGGTAGTTTTTACAGTTAGTTTTTGGGACAACAAGAGAGCAGTGAGTGTTGAAGATTGAAGACAACCATAATGGGGTTTGAGCGCAGATCATTGGAGATGTAGGAGCTGCAATTTCACAAAGAAGCATGTTTTTAGGCCTATAGAATAGATTATCGTGTAAGAAAATACCATAGAGCAAGTGAGCTTATTGTTGTGAGTTTCCTATTGCAGCTGCAAGTCCCTAGAGTCCCCAACAAGAGAGATTCCTAGACAACCTGTGCTAGAGACATGGAGGGAAGTGGGAAGGCCTTAGGGACTCTATGCAGAGAAGGGATATTTCATTCCTTAGGTTTTGTAGGTTGAGGGGAAGAGAGTTGGAGGATTGGGATAACTTTAGGAAAATTAGCTTGCTATGGGTTATATTGGGATGTGAGGGAAAGTAGAGACACCATTTTTTTGTGGATTCATATCCCTAGCTCGAGGGTGATTTGTTGCCGAGATTTGGAGTAGTGAATCTACAGTTGGGTTGAATGTATGTACTCTGCAGCTAGTTGCAAATTTGGTTTAAAAGATAAATTTTTATCTCTATTATCTTATTTTTTATTTATGGGTTTAAATTGCTTTGCATAAAATCGGTGTTCTTGAGTATTCACCCGTTGTTGTGTGTAATTTATATATGATTGTGTATATGTTTATTTTTATGCATTCATAATCATGTTATATGCATGTTAAATCCTCAATGAATTGCATTTAGTTGTGGAATTCATTTGTTTTGTGCTTACTCTAAGTTTGAGCAATTATAAGATGTTGTGTGTATGTTTAATAGACTAATTTGTGCTTTAAATAATTCTATTGGATGCATGGATGATTTTAACATGCTACACATATTAAACTTACTGGGTATCATAAACAAATTGTTGGGTTTAGTAGTGGGGGCACTATAGAGTGGTATCATAGCTTTTGGTTCAAAACCAGACCCGTATGGGCCAAAGACTAGCACAAATTTGGAAAATTCACTATGGTAGAGTTTTGATATGTGACATATTTGAGGAAATTTGTGAAACTAGGGTGAAATCCTCATATTTATAAGGAAATTTAGGTTGAATTTTCACTTAGAATGGTTGAGGAGATTATCAATGGAACCAATCTACAAGTTACATAGTTAAATTTGGCCTAGAAGGTTGTTTTCATGGTGACTGAGGAGTTAATAAAATAAATGGCCTAGATCACATTCTTTGTGGTTTTATATTATTTTCAGTAAAAAAATAGTCATCCAACTTTCCAGTCAGGGTGGATTGACTAGAAGATAAGTTGACCAATGAATTAAGTCAAATCGATGGTTAAGTCAAGGTCAAAGTGATCGACTGGAAATTAGAGGCCGAAGTGATCAACTGGAGAAAACGAAAGGTCAATCGACAGGAGGTCAAGTGGTAGTCGATTCTAGAGACTGACTGGGTAGTTGACTGTAACATAATCTTGAGATTCGTGGGATTGCAGTCAATGATATGTTGGGATCTGTAACCATTTTTGGGTGCCATGATTTAGATTTTTGCATGCTATAAAACAAATAAATAAGACGCATTATAATTCTAATAAGTTGATGCTCATGTTAGTGTTGTTGGTCATGTATATGCAAGTTGAATTGCTTGCATGATTATTCTTGTGTGAAGTAAGAGAGTATGATGGTGATTGTGTCTTAGGCGTAGACCAAGGTTAGTCATGTAACTATTTATTCAATGAATGAATACGACAACAAGGGAGAAAGACGATCAAGGAATGTTGGTTTCCTGGTTAATGGTTTCTAGGGTTAAATCTCTATGTACTGTGTGTGTTTGTCATTTATTTTATGCTTATATATGTCTTCTCTTTCCTGGTTGATTTAGTGTGAGGATTATTTTTCCCTACAAGTGGAATCAAAGCTCGTTTATTTCTCTATACAAGTCATATCAAAGCAAAGTTAAGCATATCTTGGATCTGAGCTAAACCTATGTCCAGTGGGAGTTGTAAGTCAATTTATTTAAAGTTGTGCTTGAAATAATGGAAAGAAATTTGAGGATAGAGATAAAAAAATTCAATGGCTATAATTTTGAGCTTTGGTAGCTTAAGATGGAATATCTCCTTGTAGATCGAGAATAGTGGGAAGTTGTGATCCTAGGAACCATTCTGATAGGTGTGTCGAGGGAAGAATGGGAGAAAATTGAGAGAAGGACAACGAGTACAATTCGAATTCGTATCACAGATCCACTGTTTCTAACAGTCTCAGGTGAAGACTTTGCAAAGAAACCGTGGGACAAGTTGGGAATATTCTACCACTCAAAATCCATAGTAAATAAGTTATTTCTTCGAAAGAAACTATATCTTATGAGGATGAGTGATGGGAGCTTAGTAATAGAGCACCTGAATGCATTCAATATTGTAATAATTTAGCTATTGTTTGTGGATTTTAAAATCAATGAAGAGGAGAAATGTATCATCCTGTTGTGTTCTTTTCTAGACTCTTTGAATAACTTAGTCATGACTATAGGGAGTAATTCGACCACATTAACACTTGAATATGTGGTTGTATATTTTTTGTTAGAATAAATGAGATGGAAGAAAATGGAAGGATCGACCAAATATTCCTTGATGGTGAGAGGTCAATCGATCGACAGAGATAAGGGAAAATTATCTGGTAGAAATTTTAAATCGAAGGGTAGATCTAATTCCTCGGTTCAATTGACAAGAAGATGATGGAAATGAGTTAAATTTGGGCACTACAAGAGATACTACAACTTAAAAGTGACTGAGATTAGTCTAGTATTTGATGAGAAGCAGTCGACTGAGATAAATACTACTCCAGATAAAGGAGGCGATATGTATCTAGCGTCGACCAGTACATAGTCGGATCATGATGTTTGGTTGATTGACTCAGGTGCATCCTTCCATATGACACCTTAAAGAGAATGGTTCTATGAATATGAGAGATATGAAGGGGGAGATGTATTCTTGGGGGATGAATCGACAACCAAAATTATTGGATGAGGAAAATTATAACTGATACTGTGAGATGGGAGGAGAAGGACCCTTCCATGTCTGCCACATATTCCAAGTTTGTCAAGAAATATGATATTTGTCAGCAAAATGAGTGATGTAGGAATATTTCAAAAGGATATGTGCAAAATGGTCACTGGACCGATGGTCTTAATGAAAAGAGTTCAGATTGGAACCCTATACAAGTTGTTAGGGAATGTCAACTAGACTAGATGTAACAACACTATTGTTCCTAAAGTCGAATTGACTTCAAATCGACTTAACTCAACTTAGGATGAGTCAATACAAACTAACTCGATTGTTCTTTCTCAAGTTGACCCGACCATGTTATGGCACCAGAGAATGGGATGCATTGGTGAAAAAGGACTTTGATCTATGCACAACAAAGGTATGGTCAAAGTTATTCCATATTGTAATTTGGAAGTTGATTTTTGTGAACATTGCATATATGGAACACAAAATCGGGTTTGATTCCCATATGGAGAAACAAGGGAAAAGGAGATTCTGAAATTGATATATAGTGACATGTTTGGCCCTATACCAGTCCCTTCACTAGGAGGACCTATGTGTTATGTTGCCTTCATAGATTATTTTTCTAGGAATACATGGCTATATTTCCCGAGGAAGAAATAATAGGTTTTCAAGAAATTCAAAGAGTTTAAATATCTTGTGGAAAACTAGAAAGATAATAAGATCATGATGATGAGAATTGAAAATGGAGGTGAATTATGTGGAAATGATTTTGAGAAGTTATGCAAGCAATGTGGAATACATTTCCAAAATACCACACCATCTACCCCGCAACAAAATGGATTTGTTGAAAGAATGAATATGATGTTGATGGATAATGCAAGAACCATGTTAAGTAGTTCTGGGCTCACATAAGAATTTTGGTCTGAGGCAATTGACATTGCAAAATATTTGGTAAATAGGTCTCCTACATCAGCACTAGTCGACTCGAATCCACATGAGTTATGGTTTGGTAAGAATCCTCTGCTTTCACATCTTAAAGTATTTGGATGTGATGCATTTGTGCATGTTTTGAAGGAGAAGAGGAACAAACTAAACAATAAGAAAATCAAGTGTATTTTCATTAGATATAAGGATGGAATGAAAGGATATAAGCTATGGGATCTACTGTTGAGGAAAATAGTGTATAGTTGAGATGTGATCTTCAGGTAAGTTGAAGCAAATTCCAAGTCTGAAGAGGTTCAAATGGAGAAATAACCATATAAGTTGGTGTTTGAACTAAGGAGCAAAGAATATGATTAAGATGGGTTGACTGAATTAGATGAATAGGAGGAACAACTGACAATGGTTGTAAGGAGGTCTGAATGAGTAAGGAAAATAACTGAAAGGTATATTCCACTTTATTTCCATTCTTCATTTGTGTTATATTTCACTGACAAAGAGCCCAAGTTAGTTAGGGAGGAAGTCGACTCAACAAAGGGTAAACTCTAGAAAGACACCATGATCAAAGAAATAGATCCTTGCACAAGAATGAGATGTGAGATTTGGTAGAGCTAGCTAATGGAAGGAAACTTATCGGTAGCAAGTGGGTGTTCAATAAAAAGTTGAACTCAACAAGTCAAGTCAAGAAATTCAAAACTCGAATAGTAGTGAAAGGATATTCCCGAGTCGAGGAGTCGACTTTGGTGATATTTTTTCCTCTATTGCAAAATTAACTTCCATTAGAGTAATATTGTCTCTAGCTGCAACATTTGATCTTGAGATAGATAAAAATGGATGTGAAGACAACGTTCCTACATGGGGACATGGAAGAAGAAATCTACATGAAATAACCTGAAGGATTTGCAGTAGAGGGAAATAAAGAAATGGTGTGCAAATTAAGAGATCCCTTTATGATCTAAAGCAATAAACAAGGATGTGGTATCAAAAGTTTGACACATACATCCCTAGTTTGGGATTTGTGAGAAGCAATGATGATCACTGTGTATATTCCAAAGAAGAAGGTGATTGTTTCATATATGTAGTGTTGTATGTTAACGACATGTTGTTGGTCAGAAACAACATGGATGCAATAAAGGATATGACTTTGCATCTATACTCCAAGTTCAACATGAAGAATATCAATGTAGTGAAATTCATTATAGGAATGGAGATTAAGAGATATCGGGTAGTTAGAAATATTTGGTTAAATCAAAGAAGGTATATTGAAATAGTATTAAATATTTCAACATACAGGATTGCAAACCAGTGAAGGTACCAATTCCCGTGGGAGAAAAAATAACTATTGAACAATGTCCAAAGACGTAGAAAGAAATAGAGGGCATGGAACACGTTCCCTATGTTATTTTTGTTGGTAGTCTGATGTATGTGATGGTATGCACTCGACTAGACATTGCTCAGGCAATGAGAGTATTGATAAGATACATGTCGACACCTAGAAAATATCACTATATTGTTGTTAAGAGAGTGTTCATGTATTTGTGTGGCATAACATATTATGCTATATGCTACCAAGGGAAACTTGAAACTGATAGAGAATTAAATGTACATGGTTTTTTCAATGTTGACTGGGCTGGAGATTTGGATCGATGAAGGTCGATCAATGGATATATGTTCATGATGTTTGGTGGAGCAATCAACTAGATGAGTAAGTGACATGTGGTCGTAGCCTCGTCGACGATAGAAGTTGAATACATGGCAACCACTCATGAAAGAAAAGAAGTTGTATGGTTTCATCGACTGTGTTCATGGATTGGGTTTGAGTAGAGAGATATGAATATAAATTGTGACAGTCCAAGTGGAATATTCCTGGAAAAGAACTCAACTTACCATTCCAGGACGAAGTATATTGATGTGCAATACCATTTCGTAAGAGAAATGGTGGAAAGAAAGAAGGTGTTGCTAGAGAAAGTGGACACTTGGGAAAAAATATTAGACTCTTTAACCAAGTCTATGAGTGTTATGAATTTCTATTGGTCTAGAGAAGGAATGGGAATTTCTTCCATGGGAAAATGAACAAAATTTCATGTTCTCCTATATAAGCAAAGAAGACAACATGTGGGATAACATAGGGTTGTTATATTCTTTGCAATAAAATACTAGTCATCCTACTGTCGAGTCCAGGTGGATTGAATGAGAGATACATCAATTTGATGGTTAATCCGAGGTAAAAGTGATCGGATGAAAATTCGAGGTCAAAGTGATTGATCGGGGAAGTCAAAAGGTCAGCCAATAGGAGGTCGAGTGGCAGTCAATTGGAGACCGATTTGAGTTTGGTTGGGTAATCATCTGGTAATTGATTGTAATAGAATATCGAGATTCATAGAGTTGCAACCAATATTCTATGTGGATCTCTAGCCATTTTTGGGTGCAATGATTTAGGTTTTTTCGTGTTGCAGAGCCTACAAATAAGGCGTGTTGTAACTGTAATAAGTTGGTGTTCATGTTAGTGTTGTTGGTCATGTAGATGCAAGATGAATTGATTGTAGGGTTGTTCTTGTGTAAAGAAAGACAATATGATGGAGATTTTTTATTAGGTGTAGACCAAGGTTATTCATGTAACTCCTTATTCAATGAACGAATAAGAAATCAAGAGAGAAATACGCTCAAGAAATGTTGGTTTTCCTGATTAAGGGTTTCCAGAGTAAAATATTTGTGTACCATGTGTTTGTCATTTATTTTCTTCTTATATTTGTATTCTCTTTCCTCATTGATTTAGTGTGAGGATTAGTTTTCCCTACACATTCGACTTGGTGATCAAAGACCAAAATTCATATTGGATCGGTTAAAATTTTCGAGTTCACCGAATAAAATTTCATAAATTGTAATTTTTCGAGATTTTTGAAAACTTTTGTATAGATGATGACGTGGACCATACCTGTGATGTGGAATGACAAGGTCCATTTTGGTAGTTCCATGATGGTTAAGGCCAGGGGTCATGGCATAGATTTTGATGAATCAACAATCGAGACTGCATTTGATTTTGATATCGATGACCCAAATTCATCCTAGATTTGGTAAAAAAAATCTAAGTTTTCAAAGTTCAACGAATTTCTACGAAGCAGAGACATTCCCATAGATCATCAATTGTCGATGGAGTGATCAAAGTTCAGTGAAATTCTATGAAGTAGAAACATTCCCATAGATCGTCGAGGAATACAATTTTTTATCGTCAATGGAGCGATCATAGTTTAGTGAAATTCTATGAAGTAGAGACATTCATGTAGATCATCAATGAAAAATATCGCTAATTACTAGTGGAGTGACTGAAGTTTAGTGAAATTCTACAAAGTAAGGAATTCAACAATCGTTTATGCAAAGGAATTCGTCGATCATCTATGTAAAGGAATTCACATATTTCTAATGCAAAGAAATTTTGTGTTCGTCGATGCGAAGGAATCCATCAATAGTTTATGCGAAGGAATTAGCTTATCGTCGATGTGAAGGAAACCATCGATTTTCGATGTGAAGGAAACCATCGATCGTTGATGTGAAGGAAATCAATGATCACTGATGAAGAGTTTTAGTGATTTCCAAAGAAGGGAAAAAGGAAAGAAAAGAAGAGGAGAAGGAGGAGGAAAATGAGAAGAAGAGGAAGGAAGAGAAGGATAAGAACAGAAGAGGAGAAAGAGAAGGATGAAAGGGAAGGAAAAAATAGAAGAAGTTTACAAAAAAACGTTATGGAGACAAAAACTTGTTTTGGCCATAACAAGAGAATTTAAACTCAGATTCATATGAATTAAGGGATATATATATATATATATATATATATATATAATGACGAGATATACAAGAGATCTAGTGAGGGTCACTCACTAATTATGCATCAAATTTATGAAAGACACAAAATAGTGGGTTTTGAATATCTGGGTTGTGCTCGATAATCAAGACCTATATAAAGGTTAAATTTTTATAGATAACTCAAAAAATAGGCATGAAGATACTTATTTGGGATTTTGGCGAAATTCTAAAGGAGTTGGAGTGGAGGTGCTCAAACATGGAAAAAACCACTATTCTTAAGCATCTTTGGGGATTTATGAGATCTTTAGGGGATGAAAAGGGACCTCAAATCACCAATATATAAAATTTTATTTAGTCGACATTTCATTTACTCATAAATATGGACAAATTTGGAGAAAAATATAAAAGTACAAAGTCGTCAATTCCATATTTATATAGAATTTGATTGGAGCATCAGATTATGAATATGAAAATTGATGTGTATTAAAAATTATAAATCATATCTGCACTCAATACAATTTTTTTTTTATTCCTGACCAATTTTCTTCTACAGGTAGAAAAAATGGCCTCTTAGATAAATAAAACCATTAAGAGTGGGGCGCAATTCAATTTAAAAAATCGTAAAATTCAGAAAGATGTAACTTTTGGCTCATAACTCAGAATGAGGCATGAGTACAATAGTCATAAACATGATTAAGAGGGGAATATGTCTAAATATTTAGAATTTGGAATAGTTCATTTTTTTCTTCATAAATTGAGATGAAGAATGACCTGAACCTAATTAACAAAATATTTTATAATATGCATAATTCTAACAATTTTGTTGCATGCACATTTTTGCAGAATTAAAGTTACAAACAAAACAAATTTGGTTCCTATATGAGGAATAGATATGTGAAGGATGCCTAAGGATATTAAAATCATGGGGATGAGGTCATAGGGTTACATATCAACATGGGGATTGCATATATTGAGTCCAATGGATGTAGAAGTTGGGTGGAATTGGTAGAGTTGGTTGAAACTATGAGAAGCTTGCAGAAGGAAGTGCAGATATATAGAGAATATAATGAAAGGATAATGAGATGTTAGGAGGAGTTGCTACCGAGTCTGAATATGTTGCAGAGACAAGTCAATAAATATGTTGGCACAAAAAAACATCTAGTTCAAAGCAAGTAACAACATCCAGGTTTCATGATAGGAGGGATGACCATGGGGGATCTAGCAAGTCAAGGAGTATTAGCGGAAAACAGAATCATCATCATAGTTCACTAGGAAACTCAACCAAAAGAACACATGAACATTCAAGGTCAAAGAGTATCCCAAGTGTGTCCCCTGTTAGAAATCAGAGAGGCCCAAGTCAAATATTTTTCAAGGAGAGGTCAAGAAGCTCAAGCCACCATCATTTGATGGAGAGCATATGAAGGGAGAATATGTTGAAGATTGGTTGTTGGGCATGAGGAAATATTTCAAGTTGTGTGATTATTCATTAAATGTAGAAGCCATAAATTCAATCTACCATCTTCAAGGAAAGGCATCTATGTGGTGGGATCAACTCAAGAAAGTTAAGAACATTAATGAGAAGAGGAACTCATGGAGGTAGTTCAAAGAATATTTCTAGAAAAAATACTAATTAGAACAATATTATGACATGAATGTGCAATATGTTTTTGAACTCAAGCTTCAAAGCATGACAATGGAGGAGTATGAGAGAAGATTCCTTGAATTGTTGAGGTATGTTTGCTTCATAAAGGATGAGAAGGTAAAAATCAAAATATTTCTGAGTAGGATACATTCTTTTTACAGTGATAAAATTCATTTTGATGAGCCCAATACCTTGAAACAAGCCATAAGAAAAGCTCAGTATATTTATGAATAGAGCAAAAGAAGACCATCTTTTCAAAAGGCTTGGGATGATAACAAGAGAGGAAATATGGATCAGAGGAAGAAATGAGTCAAACCACCGTTTGTCAAGAACAACTCTCAATCATATCAACAAGGGTAGCCAGCACAAGGTGAACATAAAATGATAGATTCCTTGGGGGAAATTCCAAGAGAGCATCCCATAAAGGGTTGGGGATGTGAAGAAGACCACATGTACAACTATTTTCCTCACAAGGGACATAGGATGAGGACTATGCACAACATTTATAAACATGATACATTGGGTTACGTGGGTGGGAGAATGCCAATGAATTATGAATCCTTGGACAATAGAAAAGAAAATTACCAATCCCACACGATTGAGGTAGAAGGTAATATTGATAATCAACCCATAGCTATTTTGATTAATTCTTGAGCTAGTCATAGATATATATATCCAAAAATAGTTGAAAGGTTTAAATTGAAAATATGTAAGAATGAAAAGTCTTGGTTGGTTCAATTAGTCACTGGAACCAAGAGAAAAAAAATGAATTAGATATCATTTTTCGGGGTTGACGACGTAGTGTAAGTCATTAATATATGACCCATATCCATGAGTATTAGTCACAACTGACCAATAATTCTCATGATTTGAATAGTCCACTTAGCACTCATTGCTTCGAGTGATGCTCACAGGGGTGAAGAAATGGGATTGAAACTAGCGAAATGAATCACATAGTATCAATCATCACTTTCAGGGCTTGCACCTGGTAACCAAGACTTCCCAGGTGGTCACCCATCCCAAGACGCCTCTGGCTCAAGTATGCTTAACTGTGGATTTTTCCCCACAATCAAGCCCACTTAGCTTGCTACCCCATTTGAAAAACCTTAGCAAGTATTGTGCCTTGTGAACTATCCAGTTAGAGCTCCCTTCACTCTTATTATTTACGCAAAGAGGGGCTTGCAACATATTAGATATCATTTTTCAGGACTAACTGCATAGTGTAAGTCATTAATATATGACCCATATCCATGATTATTAGTCACAACTGACCAATAATTCTCATGATTTGAATAGTCCACTTAGCACTCATTGCATCAGGTGATGCTCATAGGGGTAAAGAAATGGGATTGAAACCAGCAAAATCAATCGCATAGTATCAATCATCACTTCCAGGGCTTGCACCCGGTAACTAGGACTTCCTAGGTGGTCACCCATCCCAAGACGCCTCTAGCTCAAGCGCGCTTAACTGTGGAGTTTTCCCCACAATCAAGCCCACTTAGATTGCTACCCCATTTGCAAAACCTTAGCAAGTATTGTACCTTATGAACTATCCAGTTAGATCTCCCTTCACTCTTATTATTTACACATAGAGGGGTTTCCGCAGTGCAACATATTAGATATAATTTTCCAGGATTAACTACGTAGTGTAAGTCATTAATAAATGACCCTATCCATGAGTATTAGTCGCAATTGACCAATAATTCTCATGATTTGAATAGTCCACTTAGCACTCATTGCATCGAGTGATGCTCACAGGGGTGAAGAAATGGGATTGAAACCAGCGAAATGAATCACATAGTATCAATCATCACTTCTGGGGCTTGCACCCAGTAACTAGGACTTCCCAGGTGGTCACCCATCCCAAGACGCCTCTAGCTCAAGCACACTTAATTGTGTATTTTTCCCCACAATCAATCCCACTTAGCTTGCTACCCCATTTGCAAAACCTTAGAAAGTATTGTGCCTTATGAACTATCCAGTTAGAGCTCCCTTCACTCTTATTATTTACGCATAGAGGGGCTTCTGCAGTGCTAAGTGGACTATTAAAATCATGATAATTATTGGTCTGTTGCAACTAATACTCATGGATATGGGTCATATATTAATGACTTACACTACGCAGTTAATCCCAAAAAATGATATCTAATATGTTGCACTGCGGAAGCCCCTCTATGCGAAAAAAAAATGAACTTGTCAAGGATTTCTCAGTAAGCGTGGATGTATTTGGCACTAAAGCATATTTGAACATCATACCACTTGAGTCATATGATTTCTTAATTGGTACGGATTGGTCGGAAAAGCATCATGTTGTCCTAGATTGATAAAGCATGGCCTTCACATGCCTTGATGAGGAAGGAAAGCCAAGGACAATGCAAGGTATTCAAAGACCCATATCCGTCGGAGATATTTTAGCATTGCAGCTAAAAATAAGTTTTAGGAAAGGGTGCCAAATTTTTGTATCCCTTATGGAAGAGCTAACAAGGGATAAGGAGCCAAGTCTTGAAGATCATCCAGTTTTGAAGGAATATGAATACATGTTTGGGGAGCTTCCATGATTTCCACCAAAGAGATATTGATTTCTCTATTGACTTAATTTATGGAGCTTCCCCAATGTCCAAAAATCCCTATAGAATAAGCACACCAAAGATGAAATAGTTGTAGATGAAACTAGAATAATTGTTGAAGAAGGGGAACATATGACCAAGTGTCTCACCTTGGGTTGCCCCAATGCTATTTGTGAAGAAAAAGGATGAGAATTTGAGGTTGTGCATTGAATTCAGAAAACTTAATAAGTTTGAGAGTGCAAGTTTTCACAACGAGACATAATGTAGACAATGCTTCTCTAGAAATACAATCTACATTAAACTTAATAAGGTTATTGTAAAGAATAGGTATCCTCTACCGTGAATCGATGATCTTTTCGATCAACTAAAAGGAGTAATAATATTTTACAAGATTGACCTAAGTTTAGGTTTTCATTAAGTTAGAATAAGAGAAGAATACACCAACAAGACAACATTCAAAACAAGGTATGACCATTATGACTTTGTAGTGGTGCCATTTGGCCTAACAAATGCACTAGCTACTTTTATGTGTCTAATGAATGGATTTTTGAGAGATTATCTGGACAAAATTGTCATTGTCTTCTTGGATGATATTCTTATCTACTCCAATATAGAGGAGGAGCATGAGAAAAATTTGAGGATGGTGCTACAAGTGTTGAGAGAGCACCAATTGTAAGCAAATTTAAGTAAGTTCACTTTCTATTGAAGACAAATCCATTATTTGGGACACATCGTCTCAGAGGAGGGCATAACGATCGACCCTAAAAATATTGAAGCAATCAAAAGTTGGCCAACACCAAGGAATATTTTAGAAGTGAGATCCTTTGTAGGATTAGATGGATATTATAGAAGATTCATTGAAGGTTTCTCCAAAGTTGAACATCCAATCACTTCACTGCAAAAGAAGGGAACAAAGTTTGAATGGACTTTAAAGTGTGAGGAGAGTTTCTAGCACTTGAAGGAATTATTGACTAGTACACCTATTTTAAAGGTTGCAAATCTCAATGAATATTTTTTTGTGTGAACATATTCATGCAAGGAAAGGATTAGGCGATTCCTTACACAAAATGAGCATGGCATATGTTATGAGTCAAGTAAGCTTAAGGAAGATGAAATAAATTATGCTACCCATGAATTAGAGTTGGCATCCATATTTCACACCTTAAAAATGTGGAGGCATTATCTCATGGGAATAAAATTTGAGTTGAAGATAGATACAGCGGTCTGAAACACTTGTTTGAGCAGCCAATGCTAAATTCTAGATAGACTAGATGGCTGGAATTTCTCACTGAATATGATTTCAACATCAAGCATATAAAGTGAAAAGAAAATAAAGTGGCAGATGCTCTCAACATGAGGGTGCATGAAATGCATGTTGCAACCATTAGCGTGTATAGTTTATATTTAAAGAGAAGGATTTTGGAAATTGTAGCATCGGATCAACATTATGAATAATTTACAAAAGGCTTACAGTAGGAAAATGTACCACTAAATGTTAAGGACTACATACTAGAAGATGATGAAATTCTCTTGTTTAGGGACATAGTTTATGGTCCTAACAGTAGGGAATTGATAAATACAGTGCTAAAATAGATGCACAATGTACCATATGTTGGTCATCCAGGGTACCAAAAGACATTTGCAAAAGTAAGAGGTCAATATTTTTGGCTTGGAATGAAGAAGGATGTGGTTGATTACATATATAGGTGTGTGGAACTTCAGAAAGTAAATATTGAACACATGCATCTAGTAGGATTGTTACAACTTTTTCCCATTCTCGGGTGGAAATGGGAGATAATTACAATAGAATTTATCACCAAGTTTCCAAGAACGATAAGGAAACATGATTTATTTCGGTGAAAATGACTCACAAGGTAGCCAATATTGCAGAGATTTACATGAAGCAAATTGTAGTATACCTAGGGATGTATCCAATGGGAGTAATAATAGATATATTACTATGTACATGTAATAGTGTGAACACAATAAAGGTGATAAGGGTTTCTAGAAGGTTCCACCTACTATAATATTTCTTCTCTAGAATGTTCCTAGGAGAGAGAGAATGTTATATAAAGAAGAGTAAGCAATGCATTGAAGCATAGTGAAGTATATTGTTATTGCATCAATCATTGCTTGAGGAGTGTTGTCCTTCCATAAGGATTAATATATGGTGTTACCCTACCTCAAGGGTTTTATATATTTATTGTGTTGATTATTTTATGTGGATGACTTGAGTTATTTCTAAAGTTATATTATTATATTTATTGAGGTACATAACATTTGGTATCATAGCTCTTTCTTTGGCCAAGGAAGGAATAATGTTTTTTTCTTTTTGCATATTTTTTAAAGAAAAAAAGGGGGTGACTCACTTTAGATTAAATTCTGAAAAACAAAATTAGTATAATTTGTAGAAACCAGTTGGGTATTTGAATTCTTCTCAGAAAAATACCCAATTTCAAAAACAAAATCATCCGAAATGGAGTTCGGGAAGTAAATTTATCACCATTTTAAATTCAACAATTTTTCATGGTTTTTTCTGGAAAAAGCCACGCGATTTTCATAGTAAGTTATTTTTATAAACCCTAGTTTTTGTTGAATATTTCTTCCAAGCAAGATGATGTTTTTTACTGGAAAAGGTTATGGCCCTAGTATTGAAAAATATATACAATATTCTAAATAATTATGGCAAAAGGGGTGGAAACCTCATCTACACTATGGTTTCAAAGACAATGCTCTCATATGGTGGAAATCATTGGACTCTGCTAAGATGATGGCACTTTCCAATGAAGCATTTGAAAAACTAATTTTAGATCGGTGGTCTCATATTGAAAAAAGGGATACTGATAGCACCAAGGGTTTATTCGCATGTGGAAACTCCATACTATAGGTTCATGGATTCATTCAACAATAGAAGCTTATTATTTCTATTAACCCTAATTGCAAGAATTTTTTTATCAATGTTCAATTGGTTAACAAATTGCAAGTTCCTGCAAAGAATATTCAAATCACATGGGTTGAGGGTGACAATGTTCACTCTTTTGTAGATTTGAATCTTACCATGGATAAATATGTGTTACATTCTAATTTTTGTTCCATTTACATGAATTATGTGGATATTATTCTTGGATATCCTTGGATGGCCACAATTAATACAATGAATATTAATGTGGAAAAGAAGTTTGTGAAACTTTGGTACAAGAAGAATAAAATTGCATTGCAGGATGTGTCTCTTAGTAAGAAAGTAGGGCCCACAGGGGGAAAACAAAGAAGTTATTGCAGAGTCTGAAGTTGAATCATAGGAAGAGTATATGATAGGGCTTGAAGCACAACACCAAGAAGGACACAATAAAGAAGCCATGGAAATTATGGCAGAACTGATTGCTAAAGTTGTTGTATATCACCATCCACATCACATAGAGAAACAACAGTCATCAAGGCATGGACATGAGCATCAACAAACATCTTATGGACTAGCATGGTACTAGAAAGAAAACAAATCAAGAAGTGGTTGGAAGGATACCAACACTGCGAGACGATATTAGGATAGAGAAATAACCTCAAGGAACCAAAGGCATGATAAGGATCAAGATCAAGGTGACAGAGCAGTAGTTTGACATCATGTTCATATTTCATTAGGAAGGATTGATGCTTGTATTTGGTACCTGTTGGCTACATTTCTCATATGGTCAAAAAAATATTCATTCCTTGGATGAAGAAAGAGATTTGATACCAAATGTTATGTACCTCAATAAATATGATAATATAACTTCAGAAATAACTCAAATCATCCACATAAAATACTCAACACAATAAATAGATATTCAAACCTTTTAGGTAGGTTAACACCATATATTAATCCTTATGGAAGGATAGCATTCCTCAAGCAATGCTTGATACAATATCAATATACTTCGATATGATTCAATACATTGCTTAAACTTATTTATATAATATTCTCTCTCTCTCTCTCTCTCTCTCTCTCTCTCTCTCTCTCTCTCTCTCTCTCTCTCTCTCTCGGGAACATTCTAGAGAAGGGATACTCTAGTAGATGAAACCTTCTARAAATCCTTCTCACCTTTATTGTGTTCACACTATTACATATACATAGTCATATATCTATTATTACTCCCATTGGGTACCTCCCTAGGTACCCCATATTACCTCCCTAGGTATACTACATAAATTGCTAGGCTACATCGTGTGCCTAAGGAAATAGTGACGGATAAAGATCCCAAGTTCACTTCTAGATTTTGGAAGGGGTTGCTTAAGCGATTTGGGACTAACTTGAATTTCAATATAACATATCATCTAGAGTTAGATGAGAAAACAGAGAGGAACAATCAGATACTTGAAGATCTTCTGGATGTAAACTGTGTATGGAGTTTATGAAATGTTCAACGTTTTGAGTGGACACTCCACCCATCATCAGGGACTGTTGAAGCCAGGAGTTTTGAATAGAGTATTGAGGGAAGGGGGTTATAAAGGTGAAAAATAAGAACTTTGGAAGAATGTGGAAAAAATTTAGTCGTTGTGAATTACCATGGAAATTCAATGAAAAATTATTTATATTAATAATTAAATTAGAAAGGATATAAGACTGAAGGAAGAAAAAAATTTGGTCAAAGAAAATTAATGTCGAGGAGAAAAATAATTTATTAAAGGTATACAAATTAATTAGTTAATTTAAAATATTTAATGATAATAATAAGTAATTTAGGGTTAAGATGGTGATGAATTATAAGATTAAGGATGAACATAATTAATGATAATGAAAATAATTAGAAATAATTATTAAAAGTAAAATACGATCATAAGAAAAATATAATCAAAAGTTGAAGAAATTTCAAGTATTAGAGGTCGAGGGTTAGAAAAGGAAGGAAATTAAATAATAAAAGATAAAAATGATAACAAGATTAAGGTTAAAGAGGAAAATAAATCATTGATGGTTAGAATTGATAAATAATCAAGGGTTAAAGAATATTGAAGAATAATGAATATAGACAAGAAGAGGAAGACAAGGTAAGAATGGGATGTTAATATTAGAGAAAGGTGGTAAAGATTGAATCTTGAGGAGATGAATGATAGGCTTCCAAGATTGGCTAAGTTTGTATCCATCTTCACAGTTGAAATTGTTTGGATGCTTTTCAATTTCCAAAGCTTCACGAATGACTGGAGATGAGTAATAAGGTGTTGAGGCCATGATTCTAGTTTTGTCAAAACATATTATATGTTTAGATTTAAAGGAATTTTCAACAATAGTTGATTTAGAGATGTGATTGTGGGTTGTGTCATCTATGTGCTCTTTAAGAATGGATTTGAAGAGTCTACTAGTTTGGCCAATGTATCATTTTCCATAGGAGCAAGGGGTTTGGTATATTATGGGCCAAGCATTGGGTCAAATTTATATTTGGTGGATTTGAATGATTGTTTGAGGGTTTTAATGGATTGAACATGGTTTTGATATTCTTCTTAATGAGAATTTTGGAAATGTGATCAGTAGTGCCTTGGATGTAGGGAAAATAAATGAGAGCTAAGGGTGGAGAAGAAGACGAAGAGTTGGTCAATTTAGGATTGAAGGTTGAGCATAAAGCTTTCTTAATTTGGTAGCTGGTGTAGCCATTGGACACAAGGGATTTGATTAGGTGGTATTTTTATTTTTCAGGGAATTAGGGGTTTGAGATTTTGATGGCTCGAGTAACTAAATTTTTAAGGACAATGATTTTTTTAGCAAGATGATGATGCAATTGGGATTGAAGGTATTTTTCAATGTGAGTCTTTTTTTGATTGACTTGGTGGGTAAGGGAGCCTTCCTAATGGATCCCTTACCCACCAATTCTGTCAAAAAAAGACTCACACTAACATATACCTCCATGCCCAATCCCATCATCATCCTGCTAAAAAATACGCTATCTTTAAAACTTTAGTTACTCGAGCCATCAGAATATCAGACCCCCAATACCTTGAAAAAGAAAAATCCCACCTAACCATAGCCCTTGTATCCAATGGCTACACCAACTACCAAATTAAGAAATCTTTTCACTCAGCCTTCAATCCTAAATCAACCAACTCTTCATCTTCTTCTCCAACCTTAGCTCTCATTTCTCTTCCCAACATCTAAAGCACTACTGAACACATTTCCAAAATTCTTACTAAGAAGAATATCAAAATTGTATTCAAGCCCTTTAAAACCCTCAAATAGTCATTCAAATCCATCAAGGACAAATATGACCCAATGCTTGGCCCAGGAGCTTACAAAATTCCTTGCTCCTATGGAAAATCATACATTGGCCAAACTAGAAGATCCTTCAATTCCCATCTTAAAGAGTACATAGCTGATACAACCCACAATCACATCTCTAAATCAACTATTGTTGAACTTTCCTTTAAATATAAACATATAATATGTTTTGACAAATCAGAATCTCGACCTCAGCACCTTATTACTCATCTTGGGTCATTCGTGAAGCTTTGGAAATTGAAAAACATCCAAACAATTTTAACCGTGAAGATGGGTACAAACTTATCCAATATAGGAAGAATATCATTCATCACCTCGGGAATCAAACTTAACATGTTTCTCCCTCCTCTCATTTTTCCTCTTTTCAAAAAATGCCCTTCTCTAATCTTAACATCCCATTCTTATCACGTCTTCCTCTTCTTTTCTATCTCCATTATTCTTCAGTATTCTTTAACCCTTGATTATTTATCAATTCTAACCATCAATGATTTATTTTCTTCTTTAACCTTAATCTTTTTATCATTTTTATCTTTTATTATTTAATAATTATTATTTAATTTCTTCCTTTTATAACCCCCTCCCTCTAATACTTGAAATTTCTTGAACTTCCGATTATATTTTTCTTATGATCGTATTTTCCTTTCAACAATTATTTCTAATTATTGTCATTATAATTATTTATTTTCATCCTTAATCTTATAATTCGTCACCATCCTAACCCTAAATTACTTATATTATCATTAAATATTTTAAATTAACTAATTAATTTTTATACCTTTAGTAATTTGTTTTTCTCCTTAGAACTAATTTCTTTTGACCAATTTTTTTTCTTCCTTGAGTCTTATATCCTTTCTAATTTAATTATTAATATAAATATCTTTTTATTGAATTTCAATGGTAATTCGCAACGACTAATTTTTGTCCACATTCTTCCAACGTCCTTATTTTTCACCTTTATAACCCCTTTCCCTCAACATTCTTTTCAAAACTATCGGCTTCAACAATCCCTGATGATGGGTGGATTCTCAACTCGAAATGTTGGACATTTCATAAACTCCATAGAAAATTTATGTCTAGAAGTCTAAAACAACATTATGAGGAATTGTGAAAACCTGCATTCTTTGAATTGAAGATATGTTGAGAATGTATGTAATGGACAAGCCTTCCGAGTGGGAAGACTACCTTCATTTAGTTGAATTTGCTTACAATAATCAGTATCAGGAATCATTGAAGATGAGCCCATTTGAAGCCTTGTATGGCAGGAAATGCAACATGCCAGTGAGTTGGGATAACCTAGTAGACATATTCATTATTGGGCTAGAATTACTAAGGGAAATAGAAGAGAAGATGGTAAGATTAGGTAGAATTTAAAGGTTTCACAAGATAAGTAAAAGAGTTATGCGGATAAAATTATAACATACTGATAATTCAAAGTGGGAGAGCATGTGTTTTTAAAAGTAAAGGATAAAAGGATCTCGCTAAGATTGGGAAGTTACCCAAAACTGGCAGCAAGATATTGTGGGTTGTTTTAAGTTTTAGAGAAGATAGGCCTAGTTGTATACATGTTTGCATTTCCTACATCCATGAACATTCATAATGTGTTTAACATGTCTTTATTGAAGAAATATGTGTCTGATCCTAACAACATGATTAATTGGATTGTGATCTAGGTGGAGCACGAAGGGGACTTTTGGGTGGAGCCAATGCACAACCTAGAATAGAAATTCAAAGTTCAAGGAACAAAGCCATCAACCTGGTAAAGATCCAACTGATCTTCTATGATCTTGAAGATACAACATGGGAGAACAATGAGACCATGCACGAGGAGTACCCATAAATTTTGAAGAAAACTAAATGTATAATTGTATATAAGTGTGCAACTCCATTTTGGCGGCTGCAGTTCTTAGAGCCAAATATCAAAGGATTCTCTTCTTATCTATACAAGGCCCCTAAAAGGAAGTGGTACAACATGTGAGACTATGGTGAAGAGAAGGGGGTACACTTCCTTGGGTTGTGTAGGTTGCGAGGAACGAGATGTTGTTGGTTGGAATTGTTGTAGGAGTCGTGAACTTGCAAAAGTATCCAGTATTATGATGTAAAATTATGTATATGAATGTTGGTATGGTGTTGTGCACTAAGGATGGTGCAAATTGTAGAGGGAGGGGAATGTAACATCCTCATTTTTAATACCTGGTTTAGTGATGTATAATGTAAATAAAATGTATGGTCATCTTGACTATGTAATATGTAAACATTATATATCGTGATAATAAAATAAAATGTAACGTCAGTTACAAATAGAGATGAACAAATTAATGGGGGCTAAGTTCCCACAAGAGAGGGGAAGTTCTAAGAGGGGGTCCAAGGGAGAATTATTCATGTATATTAATCTAAAC
This sequence comes from Picea glauca, assembly GCA_000966675.3. Classification (NCBI taxonomy): domain Eukaryota; kingdom Viridiplantae; phylum Streptophyta; class Pinopsida; order Pinales; family Pinaceae; genus Picea; species Picea glauca. The sequence continues at coordinate 168,851 of JZKD02S0064415.1, forward strand.
CCACTTTCTAAAATTATTATTGTGCATGAACGTTCTAATTTCCTGTTGAGTGTATCAAATCCCCCATTAGAGAAAAATTTGAGCTAAAATGGGCCTTATAAGAAAAAAAATACGGTTGATGAGTTGGAAATTCAATATATAATTTCAAAATTTTGGGTCAACCATAATGGTTGAGTTGGACATCTAAAAGTCAAAGATTATTTGTCACACTTTCATTTGACAATAGTTAACCACACATAAACCACACCTTGGAGAAGATCTTGGTGAGATCATCCTTGATATGATAAATATTCTTGAGACACTAAACATTTAATATTGTATAATACCACTACCTCTAGATATTAGAAAAAGTTATATTCTCATTTGATATCATAAATATTCTTGAGACACTAAATATTTAATATTTTAAAATACCACTACCTCCACCTATTAAAAAAAAATCCATAATAATTACTTCATAGTGGGTCATTTTGGAATATGAAAATTATTTTATATTATTAATCTATTTAAGAGAAGAAATAATATTTTGATTAAAAAAACACATATATTTTAAAACAATGAGAATTGGAATACTATATATTTATTTCAATCATAGTCATCTTAAAATATGTCCAAATCATTGGGAGAAAAGTACTATGAAAAGTACTATGATGTCAAACA
>JZKD02S0064415.1:169560-180387 GCA_000966675.3 Picea glauca
ATATATATATATATATATATATATATATATATATATATATATATATATATAAGGAAGATCAAATATGATTACTAAATATAGTATCATTAAAATTTAATAAATTGCAATAAGTATATTATCATTATAATTTAATAAAAAAGGAAAACATACATTACGGATTGATTTTTAATAAAACATAAATAAATAAATAAACCCATTCAAATTAAATATAATAAGAAAGAAAAATGGTCAAAACAAATTCAAAAAATAAGAATAAATTTAATTATTGTGAACTATAGAATAACTAAAATTTGGGTATAATTAAAAAATATTTTAATAAGACAAGTTTTTTATTATGATTATAAAAAATGCTTCATTGTTTCACTATAATTATAATCATTTTAGAATAACTAGTTAAAAAAAATATTTTAATAAGATAAGTTTTTCTTATGATTATAAAAAATTGTTTGATCATAACAATATTTTTAATAGTGAGATATTATATGTGTGGTGTTTTAATTATAATAATAAAAGTGATAATAATAATAGTATAACCTCGTGCCATATGTATGCCCTTTCCGCAATCACTGGTAAAAATCAGGGGGATTCACTTGCCAATTGAGTTGCCCATGGGGGCTATTTTATTTATATCATTATTTAAATTAGATTTTTTAATTATTATGTACTAAATTTTAATATACTATTTAAATTAAAATTTATTATTAGATATTAAAACATAGTTGTGCAACATAATAAATTTAAGATTATATAAATTTCAAAAAGAAAAATAATGTATTTATTGTATGTAAGTTATATTTTATCCACTACCAAATATCATTTCGTGTATGTGCACAGTAATCATTTATTGTATGTGCAAAAGAATTTAAAATTCTCATTATTATTTTTAACTCTCACCTCTTAAGTTTATATTTACATGGAAAACATCATTACTAGAGAAATATACACAAACCTTCACTAGATACACCTCTAACTTAATGTGATGTGGCATACAGTTTTATTATTTTATATTTTCTTTAAGGGCCCCATTTTAGGCCAACATGCCCTCTAATGAATCATTAAACATATGTAATAGTGTTATGATCCAACGCCTTAAAAACTGATAAAAAAAATCAATAAATACACTCAACTTCAAGGGGGAAACCTCGTTTTATAGTATATCCAATTCATAATACAATATGAGATGAGATAAGATGATGCTAAGACTAGGTATCATAGGTATCATTGGTGTGTGTGTGTGTGTGTGTGTGTGTGTGTGTGTGTGTGTGTACTAAGAAGACTATATATAGGAGGCAAAGGGTACGATTATAATGAAAGGGTAACATGAAGGATTCTAGCTGACATAAAATTATAATACCATAAATGTAATAATTCAATATCTAGGGATTAATAAGGTGTTTTATATATAAAATGGGGCTTTGTCTAGGTATTAACAAACCCATTCCCTTCAAACAAGTGTTGTCATCAACACTTGACTAATTGTGGGTGTTTCTGCATGAGAAATTCATCTTCCCATGTTCCCTCTTCCACTGGTAGGTTCTTCAATTTGACAAGGTACTTCATGATTGCTCGATTTCTCATTTGCTTAATCCTTTTTTCAAGGATTGTTTCTAGTTCTAATATTATTTTCACTTCTTCATTAATCTCTGGTAAAATAGTTTGGATTGGGATCTTGTTTCCAATTACCTTATTTAATAAAGAAACATGGAAGACTCGACATACACGCGAAGATGGAGGAAACTCCAATTTGTAAGACATACTTCCAATCCTTTGCAACACTTTATAGTCACCATAATATTTGGGTGCTAATTTAGTGTCCTTCTTTTGTTGCTTGAGGAACATATGTTTATATGGTTGTATCCTTAAAAATACCCAGTCTCCCACTTCAAATTCCCTCTAATTGTGATATTAATCTACTTCTTGTTTCATCCTATTTTGTGCCATAATCAAGTTGTCCTTCAATAGTTTGAGAAACTCTTGTTGGTTTCCTATGTGGTCCTCCACTACTTGAACCTTTGTATTCCCTTTCAAGGGTGATGTAATGGATGGAGGATGATATCCATAAAGTGTCAGAAATGGGAACATTTTTTATGGAGTATGGAAGGATGTGTTGTACCACCACTCCTCCAAAGGAAACCACTTGACCCATTGTGTCTATTTATCAGATGCAAAACAACAAATATATCCTTCTAGAAATTAATTCACAATCTCAATTTTCCCATTAGATTAAGGGTGGTAAGATGAGTTGTGAGCAAATTGAGTACCCAAACACGAAAATAATTTAGTCCAAAAATCTCCAGTGAAAATTGGATCTCTGTCAATTACAATAATCTTAGGGACTCCATGTAGCTTTTCAATTGTTTCCATGAATGTTGTGGATATTGTACTTGATTTAAAAGGATGAGAAAAAGAGCAAAAATGGGCATACTTTGTCAATCGATCCGCTACTACCATAATGACAATATTTCCTTTGGATTTGGGTAAACCTGTAATAAAATCCATTGAAACTTATTCCCAACATTGACTTGGTATAGCTAATGGTTGTAGGAGACATGGCGTCTTGATTGTTTCTCCCTTATTCTATTGGAAAACTAAACATTTAGTCACAAAATTTTGAACATCAGTTTTAAGACCTTCCCAGAAAAAAAATCCTTCTTGATCCTCTGGTATGTTTTCAAGAATCCTGAATGTCCTCCTATAGGAGAAGTGTGCAATTCTAGAAGGACCTTCTATTTGAGTTGGGAATTATTACATAAATATAGGTGATCATGATACCATAGCAAATCATTCTTCCATACAAATTTGTCTAATGAAATGGGTTCCTCGTGTAGTTGTTGAATGATCTTGCATACCTCTTGATCTTGATTCCATTCTATCTTTGCTTCTTCCATCCAATCAGATTGTGGAATAGAAATAGAACATAATGAACCTTATGTTTCTTCTTGATTCTTTGAAAGGAGATTTTCCACAACATTATGTTTTCCTTTTTTGTAGATAATTTCAAAGTCATAACCTAGCATCTTCATAACCCATTTTTTTTCTCTTTTGAAAATAATGATTGGTCCAATAAGTGCTTCAAACTATCATGATTTGTTTTTACTTTGAAGTGTCTTCCTATCAAGTAAGGGCATCATTTTTGAACCACATGTAGTATGACAAACATTTATTTTTCATAAATGGGTTTGACTAAGTTTTTTCCTTTAAGTTGGCTTATTTCAGAGGCAAGGGGCCTTCCTTCTTGCATTAAAAATGCACCAATTCCATGGCCTAAGGAATCACACTTTACAATAAATATTTTTGTAAATTCCAATGTGGCTAGGACAAGAGTAGCACACATAGCCTCCTTAAGTTTTTCAAAATCTTTGGTTGCTTCTTCAGTCCAAGAAAATACTTCCTTCTTTAATAATGTTGTTAGGTTTGCTTCTATTTGAATATAATTCTTGACATACTTGGAATAATAGCCTGTTAACCCTAAGAATCCTCTAATTTTCTTCAAGGTTTTGGGAATCAACCACTCCCTCGTAGCTTTAATTTTGTTAGGGTCCACTTTTACACATTCATGAGATATAATATGACCCAAATATTCCACTTCTTGGACCTGAAAGGCACACTTGGAAGGCTTTGTGTACAATTGTTTCTCTTCCAATAATTGTAATACTATTTCAACATGTTGTACATGCTCTTCCCAATATTTGTTGTAGATCAATATGTCATCAAAAAATACTAACAAAAATTTTCTAAGGAAGGGATTGAAAATAGAATTCATCAAGATTTGAAATGTTGAAGATGCATTAGTAAGTCCAAATGGAATAACCAAAAACTCATAATGAGCTTCATGTGTTCTAAAATATGGTTTAGGAATGTCTTCCTACCTCATTCTAATTTGATGATATCCTGAACGAAGATCCAACTTAGTAAATAATTTTGCTCCATGCAATTCATCAATGATAGGAATATGAAACTTATCTTTGATGGTAATTTTGTTGAGTTGTCTATATTTTGGACACATACGCCATGAACCATCCTTTTTTGTAACCATCACCACTGGTGAATAGAAAGAACTTTGGCTAGGATCAATTATGTTATTCTCTAACATTTCCTATGTTGTGCGCTCAATCTCACTCTTCTATGCATATGGATACCTATAAGGCCTAACGTTAGGTGGTACACTTCCTGGTTGCAAATGAATAGCATGCTCATGATCTTGAGCAAGTGGAAGACCCTTAGGCATTTCACCAAATACCTTGGAATGATTGTTGATAACTATTTGGAGATCTAATGGAGCAAAGGATATAGATGTTTTAAAATCAAGTAAGAGCAATTGTGCAACTACACCATGGTGTCCCTTTTTTAGTACTTTTGTTATGTTATTAGAGATTATCACTTTATAGGGTTTCCCTTGGATACCTCTAAACTTGGTTTCCTTTCCATTCGAGGAAAATCTCATAAAAAGATCTTGAAAATTGAGGGCCATTGTTCCCAATGATTGTAATTGTTGGACACCTATTACAACATCAAAACCCCCCATTTGGATGGCAATCATGGGGATATCCTGAAAATACTCCCCCATGTTGAGCTTAAAGATATGGAATTTCCCTAAAAAATTTATGGTCCCTCCATCTGCAATCATTACTTGAAACTCTAGTGAGGGATATATAAATAAATTGATATCTTTTGCTAATTTGTAAATGATGAAATTATGGGTACTACCAGAATCAATCAATATTGTTACCTTTTTATTCTTGATGTATCCTTGTATATTGAGGGTTTGTGGAGTACTAATGCCAACCAATGCATGACAAGATATTTTTGGAGTAGTTTCTTCTATATATGGATCTTGTGGCGGTTCAATTCTTGATCTTCTTCCTCTTAATAGTCTATGTAGAATAATTTATTATCACTGCATTCATGCCCCTTACTGTACTTGCTGTCACAATTGAAACATAGTCCTTTTTCTCTTTTTTTCATCCATTTGTTGAGGTGTCAACCTTTTCGGTTGAGGTACACTTATCTTATGAACCCCAAAATGATCTATTCTTCTTGTGTATGCTCCAATGGTAGACTTATGTGCAGCCTTATTTTTGGATTAAATATAACGAGCAATTTTCATAGCTTTCATAATATTTGTAGGATGTCTTACAAAAAATTAACGTTTAATGTCTTGTTTTAATCCACCCATGTAACCTTTCAACAAATTTTCATCACTTGTTTCATCCACCCTTGTGGCCAAGACCTGAAATTCTAAATTATAATCTTCAATATCACCTAAGTGCTTGATTCTTGTCAATTTACCAAATTATTCCCATTCCCACACTTTCCCATATTGTTCTTCTAAGTCTCTTGTAAATAAAACCCAAGTATAATGATAAATAGGGGGCTTCCTTTTAACTACCCATTCTTACCATTGATATGGTTTTATCTCAAAGTTCAAGGTTGTTATGTGAATCATTTTCTTATCATCCATAATATTATGCATTTCAAAATATTTCTCTATTTGGTTCACCCAGGTAAAGACCTATGTTGCATCAAACTTCTTTAATTCAATCTTGGGAAGGTTTAATTTAGGACCCACATCATAATTAACTACTATTAGAGTTAAATACAATTGAAAATTGCTTATTATTTGTAGGTTGTTAAACCAGAATACTACCCTTATTTTCATGAGTTCCTTTCATTTTGATATATCCTTTAGAGAGTCTCTCATCTAGAGCCTGAAAGATCATGGAAGAAAAATAATTTTACAATTCCTTCATGGATTTTTGCATTTCTAATTTATTTTCATCCATCTTCTTATCCATCTTGTTTTCCATTTCATCCATATGTCTTTTCCTCTCTTACTTATTTTCATCCGTCTTATTTTTCATGTCATCCATCTTCTTTTCCATATGTTCCCGATTTTCATTCATGTTCTTTCCATCTTATTTTTCATTTCCCTTTTTAGGGATTCTTGAGAATATGATAAATCCACTCGTTTCAGCATACTATCATTCATTTCATCAACTTGGTTCTTTAATTGGGATAACCTATTTTCAAAGTCTTCATTTTCTTTTGACATCTAGTGTGAGGTTTCTGGAGGTTTAATTGGTATCAAAACCTTTTTTAGAGACATGTGGGATAAAAATAATAATACTCCTCTATTTTCCTTTTATCACAAATTTTGAATCACCAAAAACAAATCTTCCAATCAAAAGTTATGTCAATTGTAAGTTACGTACCTTTGAAATCTTGATTTGGAGTATGTCCTTCTAGCCGACCTTCCTTTTGATGTATTTATGAAATTTTGGCCTATATTACTCTAATATTCCTTATTTTCAATGCCATAGGTATGAACAAAGTCGAGTGTGCCAAACGAAAGTTATGGTAACTTTCCCAAACCTTGTTGAATTTTGGCCTTTCCTAGAGAGCAAACTTGTAAATAATGTCACGTATCCAACATTTAATACCAGATTCTGAAAATCATACCAGAAAAAATATGGATTTTCCTCTTTCAAATGCATTTGGTCTCACTAAATTTGGATACGCTCTAAAGAAGATATTTTTTTTTTACCTGTAACACTTGTTTGAGACTAGTTATAGGACTAGTCAAAACCCCTATCTTCCACCAAGTATATATCCGAAAGTATAATGACCCAGAAGCTTAAATTTTCACCAGAGATACCTTGATATGTCCTATAAATAATCTCCACATTTTTTTGTCTGAATCTTCTCGGAAATTTTTTTATAGCGAAAATGATAAGATGACTTGTTTGTAGAAGAAAAACCCGAGGATCGATGCTTTGATACAAAATGTTATGATCCAACACCTTAAAATTGATAAACGTCAATGAATACAGTCCACTTCAAGGGGGAAACTTCCTTTTATAGTATATCCAATTCAAAATACAATATGAGATGAGATAAGATGATCCTAAGACTAGGTCTTCTTGGTATATATAGGAGACAAAAGGTACAATTATAATGAGCGGGTACCATGAAGGGTTCTAACCGACATACAATTATAATACTATAAATGTAATAATTCAATATCTAGGAATTAATAAGGGGTTTTACACATAAAATATGGCTTTGTCTAGGTCCTTAACAAAGAGGGTGGGTGTGAAAAGTAATTTCACATAGTTATTGAGTGCATGGGGCTAAGTACAATCAACATTGGGGAATGTGAGTCAACATGCATGGGTAAAACATAAATTAGAATGGGTACTGTAAGCAGTTTTTATAGTCAGATTTTGGGACAACAAGATAGGAGTGAGTGTTATATCTTGAATACAACCATAGTGGGTTTTGAGGACAACTTATTGGAGTTTTAATTTCTTGAATAAGTAGGTTGTTAGGTTTGTAGAAGAGATTGTTATGTAATAAGTTAGCACAGAGAAAGTGAGTCTGTTGTTGTGAGTTTCACGTTGTATTTGTAAGTCCCTGGAGTCCTCAGTAAGAGATATTCATAGCCAACATGTGATGGATCCCTAGAGGGAAGTGAGAAGGCCTAAGGGATGGTGTGAAAAAAAGGGAGATCCCATTCCTTGGGTTGTGCAGATTGAGGGGAAGAGAGTTGGAGGATTGGGAAAGCTATAGGAAAATTAGCTTATTGTGGGTTATATTGGGTTATGGGTGGACAATAGAGACACCATTTTCTTTTGGATTCATAGCCACAACTCAAGGGTGGGTTGTTGCTAATATTTGGAGCAACAAATCTAAGGTTGGGTGGACATTTGGTTTAAAAGATAAGTGTCTATCTTTGTTACCTTATTTTTTACTTATGGGTTTAAAAGGTTGTGCATAAACTTTGTGTTCTTGAGTATTCAGCTATTGTTGTGTGTAATTTAATAGAAGTTGTGTACATGTTTATTTGGATGCATTCATAATGTTGCTAGATGCATGTTAAATCCTCAATGCATTGCATTTAATTGTGGAATTCATTTATTGTGTGTTTGTTATAACCCTAAATTGCACCACACATGCTTACCTGGCATCAGGCCTACTCATATCCAGTCCTTGCCAAAGCCATGCTGAATAAACTCTTGAAAATCCTCTTAAATCAAGTAAAATGTTCCCTAACCCACTACTGCACACGTTGGAATGCTGGCAGGCCTACTACTGCATGCGTTGGAACGCGGGCTGGCCCACTACAGCCCGCGTTTACCTAACAAAGCACAAAAACATGAAAGTTGCCGACGGGACGAAAAGCTTTGGGTCAGTTAACTGGAACTCCCAGCCATTCATGGTCGAGAGTTCGTCCAAAACCCTAGCTCCTTCTAACCTATAAAAGAAGGGGTAGGGGTACTATTTGGAGGAGGAAAAAGATAGCAAAGAAACTCTGCCCAATTGTCGAATCCATTTGTCCCAACCCTTTAGCCTTTCCTCAAGCTTAAGGAGAATTCAAGCAAAGCAGCTGGAGGAAAAAGAAGAGGAGGATCCCAGGATCAGGATCGAGGAACGGTGGCCGGTCTCTATCATTATTGTAAGTTGATTCATCTTGAGATTAATAAAAGAATACTTTTCCCGTCCCAATATGTGAGTGATATATATTTTATTTGATTTATGCGTAATCTCTAACCCTTAAGTAGAAGAATAGCATGCATGAGTAGTGTTTTGTCTTAATTGCAGGATTGTCTTTGGAAGGAGCAGCGAGAGAAAGCGGATAAAGCGCAATGGAGGATCTACATCAAACATCGATAGAAAAAGGTTAGTAGGTCTCTTCCATGCTTGTGTGTGAAAAAGGGGTTGAGTATTGGGGTGATAGGTTAAAAGTGTTTTCTTTGAGGTCATGATCTGCATACAAGTTCAGCCCTAGCTTGTTAGTCCGTAGGGTATTATTTCCCAACAACAGAATTGGCGACTCCACTGGGGATATTACTCTTAGGGTTTTCGGATTTCATTGAGGTTTTTGGGTAGTTCAAAGAATTATATTTTATGTTTCTTTGTTTGTTTGTTCTCTGTTAGGTCAGAGCTAGCAGGGAACCTGGTTATCAATACCAATTTTTTCCTTGACTTTTGCTTGACATTCATTATCGGGACACACAGAGGTACACGCGGCCTGTAGAAGGCATGCCCGCGTGTAACCCGCACCCTAACCTTATGTAGCCCGCGTTTGAACGCTTGCTGCAGAGGTTTCAGTAGCGTGTAGGACTCAGAAAGCTTGAGAGGCAGTCTCCTCTTCCCTGTCAAAAGTTTACCTTCTCAGGGGGATTTCTAGATCATGTCTGGGTCTTGTTGGATCATTGTCTTGTTTGCAGTCTGCTTTATTGTGTTTGTTATCTTTTGCATTCATTTTCTTTTTCTGTTAAAATAGAAGCATTCAAGCCTTTAAGAGACCCTGGTTTTCAGTACCAGAGGCCTATTTCAAGTTTGGGCTGCCTGTGGTTGATTTGTCTTAGCTTTTATACAAACCCACGGCCTATTCAAGTTTAGCCCGCGGGTACCCGCGCGCTGTTATCGCCCAGCACGCGTTTGCACGCGTGTTGTTTCAGTGACAGTCGCGGGCTTGATTGGTGGCTTTTCAGCTTGGGTGGGGCAGTCAACACCTCCTGTGGTGAGAAGTGTTCCTCTCAGGGGTTTGAGTCTGGGGCTACACAGTCAGCAGGTTAGGACCTCTAATCCTTAGCCTGTGTTTTTCTTAGTTGATGTTTTGATAGAAAAGATAAAAGGAAAAAATTGTTTTATGGTTTTTAGACAAGTGTTAGAATCGGTGCTTTCTTGATTGCCTTTGAGCGTCTTTGCTCTGGTTCTTCGCGATCTGCGCTTTAAGCCATAATTTTATTTTATTTTCTTGGTTTTGTGCTTGTCGGCATTTTCCCTTTTTTGCTTGATTTTGCAATTAAATAAAAAAAAATTCTCTTTTTTCTTCTTGGTTTGAAGATTGTGTTGTTGCATCAGTAGCTAGGAAGAAGCCTTTTTCATAAGTTTTGCAGTGCATTTAGTGCATAAGTAGCTCACAGATTGAGTGAAATTCATTGATGTTTTTCTACATGAAATCTTAGAAAATTCAAAAGGAAAAGAAGTCTTTCTTGTTGAAAAGTTGCTGGTTTTTGCATTTTCGTAAAAGTTTTTGTTTGCAAGCATTTCTTGTTCATTTTTGCTTTGAGTCTTTACACACCATCAGTTTCACTTTCATACCTTGTGACGTAAAAAATCCCATTAAAAGCAACGCTAATTAAAAACTATTAGACTTTTGTTTGTAGGGTTCATACACTAGCTCAGGACTAGCGCCTTGGAATAGGTTGGAGAGTAAATTCTCCAAGGCCACTCAAACCAAACATTGGAGTCTGTCATAAGGGAGAGTAGAAGTCTAGTTACGGAAAGTTATCCAGGACCCCCCTCTAACACAGGGGCTAAACACGAGGTCGCGTAAGGAAAGGTAGCGGAGATAACCCCTCCAAAGCTAGATCGAGCGTAGTGGAGAACACATATCGAGGATTTGTTGAGGGATTCCGTCGTTTGCATTTTCCACGGAGCTTCATGGGTCTCAAATCCGTTCGAGGTCCTCAGTTGTCTTCCGGACCATTTGCTCTCAATACCCTTGACAGGTTTCGGGCTTGATACCCTGCTCATTGTGGTCTACCCGACTATCGACTGTACCCGCCTGGTGACTGTTCACGTGCTAGAAAACTAGTTGCCAATCTTTTCTAGAGACATACACAGGTGATTGCGGGGGTATACCGTGGTACCTAGGACAGACATCGGGCCACGCTTTGCAGAGTATACCCGGAGGGTGCTTCTATTCGAGTTGCACTTGCACCAGTAAGTTGCTCTAGTGTTGGTTGTTGTAACTGTTCTTCAAAATAGTTAGTGTTTGGTTGTCTTATCTCATAGGGGCTTCTTTTAGTGTGTGTT
>JZKD02S0064415.1:187931-203943 GCA_000966675.3 Picea glauca
GCCATCAGATGCTCTTATGACCTCACACATTAGGGGGCATCTGTTATAACCCTAAATTGCACCACACATGCTTACCTGGCATCAGGCCTACTCATATCTAGTCCTTGCCAAAGCCATGTTGAATAAACTCTTGAAAATCCTCTTAAATCAAGTAAAACGCGCCCTAACCCACTACTGCACGTGTTGGAACGCTGGCAGGCCTACTACTGCACGTGTTGGAACGTGGGCTGGCCCACTATAGCCCGTGTTTACCTAACAAAGCACAAAAACAAGAAAGTTGCCGACGGGACGAAAAGCTTTGGATCAGTTAACTGGAACTCCCAGCCATGCATAGCCGAGAGTTCGTCCAAAACCCTAGCTCCTTCTAACCTATAAAAGAAGGGGTAGGGGTACTATTTGGAGGAGGAAAAAGATAGCAAAGAAACTCTGCCCAATTGCCGAATCCATTTGTCCCAACCCTTTAGCCTTTCCTCAAGCTTAAGGAGAATTCAAGCAAAGCAGTTGAAGGACAAAGAAGAGGAGGAGCCCAGGATCAGGATCGAGGAACGGTGGTCGGTCTCTATCATTATTGTAAGTTGATTCATCTTGAGATTAATAAAATAATACTTTTCCCGTCCCAATATGCGAGTGATATATATTTTATTTGATTTATGCATAATCTCTAACCCTTAAGTAGAAGAATATCATTCATGCGTAGTGTTTTGTCTTAATTGCAGGATTGTCTTTGGAAGGAGCATCGAGAGCAAGCGGATAAATCGCAACGGAGGATCTACATCAAACATCGATAGAAAAAGGTTAGTAGGTCTCTTCCATGCTAGTGTGTGAAAAGGGGGTTGAGTATTGGGGTGATAGGTTAAAAGTGTTTTCTTTGAGGTCATGATCTGCATACAAGTTCAGCCCTAGCTTGTTAGTCTGTAGGGTATTATTTCCCAACAACAGTGTTTACTTTGAGTTTGAGAAATAATAAGATGTTATATGTATGTTTAATAGTCTGCATTCTTTCTTTAAATAATTTTGTTAGACGCATGGACATTTTTAGCATGATACACATATTAAACTTAATGGGTATCAAAAAAAAAATTGTTGGGTTTAGTAGTGGGAGCACTACAATATCTTTTCCTTGAAATGTTAGAGTATTTCTTGAAATCCAAAATCCCCAAATAAAAAAGCAAGGTAATTCTTTATGTGCTAGTTTAGATTTATCATGAAAGAATTTTTCAAAGAATTTTAACAAAAATTCTTTCTCCCATATATTTTTAACACTTGATAATTGGATAGCTTCCTTCCATACCTCTCTGGAGAATGGACATTTGACAAAGAGATGGCCAGTAAATGATTGGTTATATTTACATTGAATACACCTTCTAGGCCCATGCCAATTTCGTTTTTTTCCCATTGGCCCATGTTAATATTTAATTTGACAATGCTAACCACATAAAAATTATTGTTTTCAATGGACTAGTTTCCACACTATCTTCCACTACCATTTTTCCCCCACCTCCTCTGCTTTCCATTCTAGTAGCATAACCTAATTTAGTAGTATATACACCTGATCCTTTATTTTTTGACCATTTGATATCATCTTCTCGATCATTAAGCCTTATTACACTGTGTCTTAATTGTGTTATAAATTGTGACCATTCAACAACTAGTTCATTCTGCAAGTTTAAGACCATTGTAGATTTCCATCCTTTTCTTTAGACCTTTGTCTGAGATTGAGAGGAAGCATCCTCTAATATATAAATGCTTGAATAATGAATAAATTTAAGTAGAGGACCATAAAATTTTTAATTAACCAAGTATCCCGTCCACAAAAAGATGAAACATTTCCTTTCAATTTTGTTCATCATTATTTTCAAAATGTGCACGAGGGCCATCCAATAAATCAATGTACTTTCCATAACCAATTTTACCAATCCACCACAAGATATCCATATATAATAACAAGTAGTAACTCATATTTTTGTTAGTACAACCACAACCAATTTGAGTATTTGTAATCATTTGGTTTTATCTGAAAACCCAAATACTTAATTCCTTTATCCAAAGGAACTAAATTAAAGGGAAAGATTTGAGTTATTTTCCTTTCCATTGCTTCTTCCAAACCATTAGAAAGAAGTAATGTTTTTTTCATATTTACCTCCATGCCAGTTGCCTTAGAATACAAATCTAATACAAATTTGTCATCTCTTGAATGATTCATAGAACAAAAATCATAATATCACCTATAAAACAATGAGTGATATTGATATATCCTTCTATCCTAATACCCTTCATGAGCCCCTCTCTTTTTTCATTTGATATCAATATACTCAATCCATCAAATATTAAAAGGAAAAGAAAGGGAGATAGTGGGAAACCTTGCTTGAGTGACCTTATGGCACGGAAAAATACTAAATGGGATCCATTAATGAGTACTTCAAAGGAGATGATGAGAGACATCCCATTATCTAGTCCACTATTTGTATATATTTTTTTCAGTTTACATTACCCAAGGAAAATCCCTTAGTACTTCCCCTCATCTCAAGGATGGTACCCGGGATAAACCCTGGAATCTTCAAGGCACAAGGCCAATAAAAAAATGGGCTCAAATCCATTACAACAACATATTTGTTAAGAGTTCAACATGTCACATGCGGGAATTGAAATTGAGTAGGGACAATGACAATCATTCCTCCCAACCACCCAAGCTAGACCCAATTGAAGGTCCACTATTTGTATATGCATGCTCATTTGAATCAAAAGAAACCTTAAATATAAACAATTTACCTTATCATAATCTTTTGCAAGATCAATCTTTGTTACAACTATTAGAATGTTGTTTATCTTTATTAAGTGCATGCCTTCTTGTGTTGTCCAACTATTTGACTATTGAATAAAAAACCAAATTGTACTTATGAGATAAATCTTGATAATATAAGTTTCATTATGTTGGCTATAACCTTCGAGATGATTTTGTAAATTAAATTGCTTAGTGAAATATGCATGTAGTCTTCAAAAGAGCTTGTCTCATTCTTTTTTGGGATTAAGGATACAAAGGTAGAATATAGTGCCCCTATAATATTTCCATAGGTTCTAGATTCATCCACAACTCTTATATATTCCTCCACCATCTCATAAAAACCCAAGTAAAATTCAACTATCCAATGATCCAGACCTGGACTTTTTTCCTTCTTGAATGAATTCAACACTACTTTTAGCTCTTCCTTGGAATTTTTTTCTTCATAGTCTTCATTCATTTGGTCATCAATAAGCCTTGAAAACACTTCAACTAAATTCAGCATTTCTGCCATACTATCCTCTTAGAGATCTTTCAACAATGTTATATCAGCGCCTTTAGGCTCTTTAAACAATGCTTTGGACTGTCTGCTTCCCACTTCAATATTTCAAGGAATGCTTTTGCCTTTGAACCATCCTACAACTCATTTTCCCATATTGTATTTACATTCTTTATGTGTTTTGGAAAATTTTGGAAAAAAATAGTATTATCATCATCTTCAAGCAACTGTAGTGCTCTACTCTTAAATATCCATGTTGTCTCCTTCTTTTCTATCAAATCTTTATTTTTGTCTTTAAGAATTCTTAGCTTCTAGTATTATTTTTCAGGGAAAACTACTTCAAAAATATTTTCGAACATTGTTGTTATTTCTTTGTCAGTCTCATTCAACTCTTTTTTATTTTGTTTATCTTTTCTCCTAGCCCAATCAACTACTATATTCTTTACTCTTTTAAATTTTATTCAAATTGTAGCATTGTTGAATCCCCTATACTACTATCATACCTCTTCCATTTATGTACTACCAATTCTCTAAATTCTCCATCATTTAGCCAAGAATTGTTAAATTTAAAAGGGGCTAGTGGTTTCTAAGAGTTGGGCTCAAACCGTTTGCAATTCTTCTATAGATACCCACCCTTCCCCTTCTTGAATTTCTCTTGGTAAGAATCACCTCAACCGACTCAACATCAATTAACTTCAAATCCTCAAAAATATGGTTGAAATAATTTACTAATGAATATGCTCTAGTATATTTCTCCTCAATTTTCCCTAAATTTTAGAGTCAAGTTTAAATCCCCCCTTATTATGACATGATCACCTTCCATGGATCCTTGATGTATTAACATCTCCTATAAGGGCTTCCTTTCCCCATATGGCATGCAAGAAAAAAGTATAAATTTGGTCAATACTGGAGTTCCAACTTGTGATGAGACCACTAGAAAAACCCTCTACATTCAATGTACAAAAGGTCCAATACTTCAATAATAAAGATAAGACCTCTACTGCTTTTCTTCCCACACATCGTTTCTTGTAGTAACACAATATTTGGTTTATAAACACAACATAATGTTTCTAGGGATAACTTTTTTAGGGCATCACCGACACCTCTAACATTAAGATATAGGAGGATCATTTAGGAGCCTTCTCTTGGGTCTTTCCTTCTCTAAGGAACCTTTTTATTGTCTTTTATTTCCAGTCAATAACATCTTTAAATGATCTTTTTATTGTAATTGGCATGTAATAATTTCTTCCAACATTAGATACCTCTCATGTGCCCATTGTCGGGCCTCCTTCTATTTCTCCTCCTTATTCCATATAAGATTCCTTTCTTATCCTTAATCTATAACTAGACCTAAGGGGACCTTTTGTCCCTTATCCCCTTCCTTATTTAGAGTCTATTCTATTGAGGAATCCCCTGCTTCTAAACTACATAGGGTTAATAGTACTTTATTTTTTCCATCACAATTTGGGGTAATGTGGAGCTTTGCTTTATGGGGGATCCCTACATCTATTCCTCCCATAATATTAGAGCAATGTTCAACATTGGATATATTTTGTTTTCTAATTAAAACATAACTATTTTCTAGACTTTGTGAGCCCATACCTTGATGCATGGAATCTAGAGAAAATAAGTTATTTAGCATTCTTAGGAGATTTTTGTTCTAGAATGGTTGGAGACTTTAACTTTTCCTTGACCTTTTCATGTACACAAGCCCCTTTCTTTAACCTCATTTCCTTATTACCTCCAAAGTCAATTATTTTGAATTCATCTACCACCCATGAGTCCCCAATTTCCTTGTATCCTTCAGATCCCATGAAATCATGTTTTCATTTTTACCCATACCTTCTCCCTCCATGCACATCCTTCCCATTTTTTTCTTACATTAATCTTTCCACAGGTTCCCTACCTCATGGAAAAATGCATAACACAATGGAATATTCCAATAATCTAACCTCTGCAATTATTTTCAAGACCACCATTCAACTTCTATTTATGTGGGGAGCCCTTCTCGAAGATAAATCTCTACTAAAATCTTGACATCTTATCTTTGATGTTCTAAAAATTTCCCTCTAGGGATATAAATAGACCTAGAGTTTTTCCCAATATTTCCAATTTTCTCCATAGTTCAGTTGCTAGTCTAGGAAATAAGACCCACACTTGCTATATGTACATAGGTTCACTTATAGGGTTGAACCTTGGATTCCATTATTTTAAGCATAAAACCAAAGGTCTCCATAACCAATGTCGACTAAGTATTTCCTTTGCATCATTTACGCTCTTGAGTTCAAAACAAACCCAACACAAAGAACTATGTGAAATGTAGGTAAATACCCTATTAGCATCTTCTAGTTATCTCCCATCCACCTTCTTAGAGAGTCTCCCTTCACCTCCTTTCCCATAAATAGACTTTTTACTACCTTTTCCATTATCCATTTGACTTATTCCATACGAATATCTATGTTAGTAACTATTCTAGTCCTGGGCACAAGAGTATTCAAGTCTGCTAGTTGCACGAGAAGCGCCCAAGCGCGGCACGAAAAAATCCCGTTTCAGGCTTCTAAGCGAGTAAGCAGGCGAAATTATATTGTTGACGGTCCAGATTCATCCATAGGAGCAGATCAACGGTAGGCGGGAAATCGCGGTTAGTGGAGTCGCGCCGAGATTAGCACAATGCATAGGCCTATATTGCATGAAGGAAAGGATAGCAGTTGTCCATCCAAAGGACGCATGGTGCAAGATCTAATCATGATGGCATTTCAGCATTCGGGATTTCGAAGGGTAAAGGTTCCTCGTCTCGAAACTCCGAACCCCGAAGCGCCGAAAATGCCCAGAGTCGGGCCCACAGTATCACGAAGCAGTCTCAGCCACCCATCCAAAATGAACACGTGGTGCGCGATTAGGCTCCTCGCCTTTTCTCCCATCGTGACTCCGAAGCACAAGGAGAAGCTCCTTCATATCCCCGAGACGCGAAGTGCCAAGAGCATCTAGGACCCGGGCCCACAGTATCGCCGAGTGAGTTCAAGACCGTCGGATTTGAGAGGGACACGTGGCGCCCAATTAAGTCGTCTCGGCGTTTCGCTCATCGCAACTATGATAACAAAGGATCATCTCCTTTCTATTCGTGAACGCCGAAAGCGCCTTTAAGAATTAACGCAGGGTCACTGCCCGTGGTCACTTGGGAAATAAAAAGAGTTGTGCAAGAGGGGCCAAAGGCGTCGAGTTTAGTCACAGAAGGGATCATCGTGATCTCCAGGTGCCATATGATTCAATCTCAATCCTGATTCTCGCTTGGAGTAAATGAAGGTGAGAGGGGGTGGTTGAAACCTCTCCTCACTCATTAAGTGTAAGGCATGAAGAATCTGGCAAGCTGTCTGCCCGAGAGGGTCCTGTGTACCGATTTTTCCCAAAGAAGCCATGCTGAGTCCTCAACTAGCTAGAGAGTTCTGCACACACTAACTCGACACTTAATGGCTCATCTACTCCCCTTGCAAGAGCCATGCGCAATTAAGGTGGCGTCTGACGAAGAATGTACGTCCGAGTTTGACTAAAGGGACACCACGCCTTGGATAACTGAGCACGCCTCTGTTAGGAAAAATTTTCTGAGTATATAGACTCAGTCTTTGTATTTTGTAATGATCGATGGTTGAGCAAGGCTTCCGGTTGTAAAACTTTAATGAAGCATTGTTATTCTGGTTATGCATGGACTCTTGAGACTTCTTGCCTTATGGATGTCGGTTTCTTTCACGCCTTTGTTTACACTGTGTTAGAGCAGCTCAGAATTGGAGGATCCAATCGAGTTGTAACTGTCATAGGATGATGTAGGTTGGATCATTGTGACAGTTGTGTTGTTTATAATCGGTCCCTGTAATTTTCTTAGCGTTGAACGACTTGGAATTGGAGGATCCAGTCAAGTCCCCCTTTCAGTTTCTCTAAGCTCTGAACCAAGAGGATATTGCATTTATATTTTTTCTTCTGCAAACTGCTGAAAGGCCTATTGCCTGAGGTAGTTTGCACACTCCTCTCCCAAGTCTTCCACCTGCTCATATTTTAATCAACTCACCGACTGAAGTTAGATCAAGACCTCCTATGTTCCTTACATACCAGACCCAGTCCCCAAGTTAGAGCGATATCTTCCTGAGTCTCTACCCATTTGATCACCCATTAAAAATATTTTGACATAAAAATGATGGGCATTGGGCTCTGCTCCTTCAAGCAATCCAAGAGTGACTTCTGACGCTAACATTTATGGCACCGTTGTCGGGGACGAAGTTGAAAATTTTCCCCGGGATTGAACGACATTGAGCCTCTGATTCTGAAGGTGCATCAGGTATCAGAGCCTTTGAAGATTGCTACTATACACCTGGCGACTCCATTGTGACGACTTCACTGGGGCGAACCTGCCATGTTAGTTGTGTCTTTCAGAGGAAGACACACGCGGTCTCACCCATAGCTGCCTCTATCTACACCTAAAAATGATCCAGAGGTGGTAGTCAGAAAAGGAAAGGCCTCTGAAGAAGGAGCTTCCACCGTCGAACCAGGTAATCTTCCATCTCCTTCTGTAGGAACTCCATTTTCTCCTCCTCAGTTTCTTAATAGACCTTTTTCTGAAGTTTCTCGTTTCCTAAATTTCGAGAGTGTTCTTGCTGAGTTTTCCCCTCCTGGTCTCGGATCAGAAAGACAAATCCTTGTCACTCCCCTCTCCCTTGAAGTTGTACCTTGGTGTAGACCGAGGACCACATAAGACTTCCCCACTCCTAGCTTTACCACTCCTCCTCTTGTTACTGTTTCCACTTCTGCACAAAGAGGAGCGTCCGCTGACTTAAGCCCATTAGCCTTCTCCCTAAATCCCCTATTGTTTCCCATTCCACTAGGAGGCTCATTCCCGATATCCCCTGTTCACACTCCTTCTCCCCCAAGTTCTCCTCCACCTAATATTCCTATGGCTGGTGCTAATCCCCCTCTAAATAGAATGGATTCCATAGTTGCTGCTAGATATGCCCCCTTAATCCTACCCCATCCTATGAATCCTCTCCTTGCTGGAGATTACTTGAAGAATATGCCCAAGTTCATTGGGGAAGGGGACATAACTGTGGAAGAGCACCTGACTGCTTTCTACAGTTATGTAGACAACCTGAACATTGAAAATGAAGATGTCTGGATGAGAGTCTTCGTCCAGAGCCTGGATGGTGAGGTGAGGAAGTGGTTTAGAGGGTTGGCCCCCAGATCTATTGCTGGGATCGAAGCTCTGCATAGTTCTTTCTTGAGGCAGTGGGGAGATACGAAGGATTTCATGTATTACATGACATAGTTTGGGTCTTTGAAGAAGATGGAAGGAGAGTCTGTCTCTGACTTCTCCAAAAGATTCAATAAGATGTATAATAAAATTCCTGTTGAAATAAAACCCTTAGAAGCCTCGGCCAATATTTCTTATGCTAGTGCGTTTGGCCCCGATTTCTGTCTTTTATTGAGAGAAAGAAGAGCCACCTCCTTAGCTCAAATGCAAGATGCGGCCATAGAGGTGGAATCTAATGTATTAGTCGTTGATAGACTGAGGAACAAGGCTGATGCAGACAGGAGAAAGGGAAGATCTGAAGCCTCAACTTCTGGCCCATCGGTGCCCCACCCTCAAGTGGAAGAACTGACCAAGATGGTGAAGTCTTTGTCCGCAGAGATGGAGAGAATGAAGGTGGAGGGGAGGCAAGCATACAAGGGTCCTCAAAATGCCGAAAACAAAAAATGTTTCAGGAGGCCAAACAATGTTGCTTCCCCGACTATGCAAAGAGAGAGGGGAAGAGACAGAGACGACCAGAAAATTCAAGCCCCTTTTCAAAACAATTTTGTGGCCAAGGAGGAAGAAGAGGAAACCGATGAGTTTGATCCTGAAATCCATTGCTTTGGAGACACTCCTCCTTTTCCTCATCTCACTCAATCATCATACGAAGAGTCTCTCATGGACAGTCAGCTAAATGAATTGAGCAAGGGAGACAAGGCTAGTGGCAGCCAAGGCAGGTATGACCTGAGGTCCAAGAAAAAGACAGTAGCACCTGATGTTCCTGAGCAGTTCACTAGAATAGATAAACCTGCTAATGAAATAGCAGACAATCACATAGGTAAGAAGGCCCAACCCCTCTCTCCTATAGTCCAAAGTCATGTTCCTGAAATAAGAGAAATCCCGAAGCTGACATCTTCTTTTAATTTCGAGCATGAAATTCAAAAGATCAGAATCCATGTGCCCCTAACCGAATTGATTAGACATGAAGGGTTCAAAAAATGCTTCTCTTAGATTTTACAGTCTGAGGTCTCATGCCTTTCCACAGACTCCATCAACTTGCAAGATGAAAAGCTTGCAGTTATTCTAGGTCCTATGGTAGAAGACATGAACGATTCATCCCCTCCCTTCTACACTTCCTTGAACATACATGACAAGGTACTGCACAACTGCTTGATGGATTCAAAGGCTTCTCACAACCTCATGCCCAAAACTGTCATGGAAGATTTGGGGTTAGAAGTCACCCAAGCCTATCATGACCTTTATTCCTTTGACTCCAGGAAAGTTCAGTTTCTTGGAGTTATCAAAGACCTGGTCCTGACCTTGTTTCAGTTGCCCATGAAAAGTGTGGTCATGGATGTTGTAGTGGCTGATGTTCCCCCTAAGTTCGGTATGTTGTTATCAATATCTTGGATAAAAAGACTGGGGGGAACTTTGCATATGGACCTCACATATGCTACTATCCCAGTGTTTGGAGGAGAACATAGGAGGCTATATAGGGAAGCCCAGTTGGCCTATATAATCAGTGATGAAGCCAATCCCACCAACCATCCCATTTTTGCCTTGGATACTGATTTAGGTTCCAGTTTACTACAACTCACTCATGCTCCCGAGCCTCCTCTTAAACTCAGAAAGCATCCCACCACTCCTCATGAATTTCCTCCCTCCATCACCCCCGTCTGGAAAAAAAAAATTGATGGAGCCCGTTCCAGGGAAGGCGCTGGTGCTGGGGTGTTTTTTGTGTCACCTGCTCAGGAAACCATATCTCTGTCATACAAATTAGAATTTGAAGCTACCAACAATGTGGCAGAGTATGAAGCTCTTGTCCTAGGATTAAGAGCCGCAAAGGAAAAGGGAATTCAGGAGGTAGCAGTGTTCAGAGATGCAGAGTTGGTGGTCCAGTAGATCAGAAATGCTTATCAGGCTAAGAATCCTCGACTCAAAAGATACAGAAATGAGGTATGGGACTTAATTTACAGTTTTTTCTTAGCATTCAACATTTCTTTCGTCCCAAGAGAGAAGAAAACAGTGGCAGATTCCTTGGCTACATCAACAAGCAATTTCAAGGTGCCCTTGCCGCCCAAATTTAGATACGATGTAGAAGTAAAACACAGGCCCTCCATACCTGACAATGTCAAACATTGGAAAGTATTTGAGGATGATCTTGAGATCAAGAGATTCTTGGAGACTGTCGAAGAATTTTCAGAGATGCATATCGACCAAAACTCTGTCTCTAAAAAGGAGCTTGATGGGGGTAAGCTTCTGAGTAAAATCGCAGAGCGTAACATTGTGCAGCTGCCCAACAATCATATTCCAAAGGGACTGGTTCCTTTGGAAAGGCTTTTTGATAGTAATGATGTGTCATTAAAAGGGGAAATCTCGGAGGATGACGCTAATACAACCCAGTGCAACATTGGCACTGAGAATGAACCCAAGTTAGTCAAATTGTCAAGAGGACTGACAAAGGAGAAGAGCGCTGAATACAATGGACTATTGAGGGAGTTTGTTGATGTTTTCGCCTGGACCTATGAAGATCTCAAAACATATGACACTTATGCCGTCGAGCATAAAATCCCATTGAAAAAGGAAGTGAAGCCATTTAGGCAGAAGCTAAGACAGATCAATCCTATGCTACTGCCCATCATGGAGAGGGAAGTGAAGAAGCTACTGCAGGCCCAGATCATTGTACCACTGAGATATTCAGAGTGGGTGGCCAACTTGGTACCTGTAAGGAAAAAGAGTGGATAAATCAGACTCTGTGTAGACTTCAGAAACCTGAACAGGAGCTCACGGAAGGATAACTACCCCTTACCAAAAATGGAACATATATTGCAGAGGGTGACAGGAGCATCCAGAATGTCCATGATAGATGGATTTTCTGGCTACAATCAAATCTCTGTTATGCCTGAAGACAGGGAAAAGACGGCATTTACCACTCCATGGGGCACGTTCATGTACGCCAAAATGCCCTTTGGATTGATGAATGCAGGGGCAACATTTCAACGTGCCATGGACATAGATTTCATTGGGGAAAAGGATAAGTTTGTGGTCATCTATCTGAATGACATAACAGTATTTTCAAAGTCTGATAAGGAACATTGTTGTCATCTCAGGAAGGTTTTCCTAAAATGCAGGAGTTTTGGCATTTCATTAAATCCCAAGAAATCTTTGTTCGCCATGCAGGAGGGGAAGTTACTAGGACACATAGTATCAGCGGAAGGAGTCAGGATCGATCCTAGCATAGTTGAGGCAATACAATCCTTATCAATCCCAAGATCCAGGAAGGAGGTCCAATCTTTCCTTGGTAAGATTAATTTTCTGAGGAGGTTCGTTTCTAACTTTGCTGAGGAGGTAAAACTTATAACAGCCATGTTAAGGAAAGGAAATGAAGTGAGGTGGACTTCTGAATCATGAAATTCCTTTGAGAAAATAAAGAAGGCTCTGACTGAAGCTCCTGTGCTTACCAGTCCCGATTACTCAAAGGATTTCCTTATTTTTTCCTTTGCCTCCCCAGACACGGTGGCTGCTATTTTATTACAGACAAACGAGGTTGGGCTAGAGTAGCCTATTGCCTATTTCAGCCGAGCATTGAGGGATGCCGAAGTCCGGTATGACACTATGGAGAAGTAGGCCTATGCCCTGGTAAAGGCTCTCAAGGACTTTAGAACCTATGCCCTGCAGTAAAAAATCATTGCCTATGTCCCCTCAGCTACTGTTAAAGACATTCTTATTCAGCCTGACATAGATGGGAGGAGGAGTAAGTGGATAGCCAAGATTATGGAATTTGACCTGGAAATAAAGCCTACCAAATTGATCAAAGGTCAAGGTTTAACCAAGCTGTTGGTTGAAGCAAAATTCCAAGATTTGGGGGTAAGTTTCATCAACGAATGCTCAGGAATTCAGCAGGATCGACTGTCTGAAATAGACCCTCAAAGGGAGCYCCCATTGGCTCGATGTCCCTGGTATAAGGACGTCATATATTTTCTGCAAGAGTTGCGGCCTCTAGACGGCCTGCAAAGAAACAAGGCAAAGGCTATGAAACTCAAAGAAGTCAGATACTGCCTTATCGATCAAGTTTTATATTGGAAAGACCCCCTGGGGTTTCTTTTGAAATGTGTAGATCCACAAGAGGCTGATAGGATCATGGTTGAATTTCACGACAGCCTATGTGGAGGGCATCATTTCTGGAAAACCACAGCCTACAAAATCCTCAGGGTCGGATACTACTGGCATACCGTATTCACTGACGTCTGCAGAAGGGTCAGAGCTTGCATCAAATGTCAAAGATTTGCAGGAAAACAACAGCTCAAGTCTTTGCCGTTAAATCCTGTGGTTGTTTCAGGACCTTTCCAGCAATGGGGCCTAGATTTCATTGGAGAAATTCACCCCGCTTCCAGTGGGCAGCACAGATGGATCCTAACTACTACAGATTTCTTTACCAAGTGGATTGAAGTTATCCCCACCAGGAGTGTTTCCCACAAGGTAATCATTGGATTCTTGGAGGGCCTCATCACAAGATTCGGCTGCCCAAGTAAGATTGTCACTGATAACGCAACCTCTTTCAGGGCTGAGTCGTTAGCCAAGTTCTGTGAGCAATTCAGGATCAAACTAATTCACTCCACCCCATACTATCCCCAGGGCAATGGTTTAGCAGAGTCCTCCAACAAAATCCTAATAAGAATCATCAAAAGACTGTTGGAAGACAACAAAAAGGCCTGGCATTCAAGATTGAAATTTTCTCTATGGGCCGATCAGGTGACCATGAAGAGATCTATAGGCATCTCCCCTTTCCAATTAGTCTACGGAGCGGAGGCTGTTTTTCCTTCTCATTTAGCCATTCCTGTAGCAAAATTCCTCCAGGATCATCAAGAGGAGCTTGATGACATGATCAGAAGAATTCATCAGCTAGTGGAAGTCCAGCAAGCCAAAGAGAAGGTAATGGGCAGAATTCAATACCATCAGCAAAAGATCAAGCAGGGTTTTGATAAGAAGGCCAAGAAGGAAGAGTTTCAGACAGGAGACCTGGTACTGAAATGGGATGCTCCTAAACAAGATAAAGGCAAGCACGGAAAATTTGAAGCCCTATGGATCGGGCCTTTCAAAGTCTCCGAAGTATTCTCGAATAATACCTACAGGTTACGGGATTTGAAGGATCATGAAGCTTTCAATGACCCTGTGAATGGGCATTTCTTAAAAAGATTTTTCTCTTGAGCTGCACACGGCTCTTTCGCGGTTGTAAATATTGTTTTTCTTTTCGTCTTTAAGTTTTAAATAAATGACTCCATAGCCCAACCGCAAGGCACTGGAACTGCAAAATGAGTCCTTAGAGCATCACAGGGACAACTCTATCCCCCATGGAGCCTAATGTTAGTAACTATTCTAGTCCTGGGCACAAGATTATTCAAGTCTGCTAGTTGCACGAGAAGCGCCCAAGCGCGGCACGGAAAAATCTCGTTTCAGGCTTCCAAGCGAGTAAGCGGGCGAAATTATGTTGTTGACAGTCCAGATTCATCCATAGGAGCAGATCGACGGTAGGGGGGAAATCGCGGTTAGCGGAGTCGCGTCGAGATTAGCACGATGGATAGTGCCTATATTGCATGAAGGAAAGGATAACAGTCGTCCATCCAAAGGACGCGTGGTGCGAGATCTAATCACGACGACATTTTGGCATTCGGGATTTCGAAGGGTAAAGGTTCCTCATCTCGAAACTCCGAACCCCAAAGCGCCGAAAACGCCCAAAGTCGGGCCCGCAGTATCACGAAGCAGTCTCAGTCGCCCATCCAAAAGGAGCACGTGGTGCGTGATTAGTCTCCTCGCATTTTCGCCCATCGTGACTCCGAAGCACAAGGAGAAGCTCCTTCATATCCCCGAGACGTGAAGTGCCAAGAGCGTCCAGGACCCAGGCCCACGGTATCACCGAGTGAGTTCAGGACCGTCAGATCTGAGAGGGACGCATGGTGCCCAATTAAGTCGTCTCAGCGTTTCGCTCATCGCGACTGTGATAAGCAAGGATCATCTCCTTTCTATTCGCGAATGCCGAAAGCGCCTTTAAGAATTAACGCAGGGTCACCGTCCGTGGTCACTTAGGAAATAAAAAGAGTTGTGCAAGAGGGGCCAAAGGCATCGAGTTTAGTCATAGAAGGGATCATCGCAATCTCCAGGTGCCATCTGATTCGATCTCAATCCTGATTCTCGCTTGGATTAAATGAAGGTGAGAGGGGCTGGTTGAAACCTCTCCTCACTCATTAAGTGTAAGGAATGA
The DNA here is from genome assembly GCA_000966675.3 of Picea glauca. NCBI lineage: Eukaryota > Viridiplantae > Streptophyta > Pinopsida > Pinales > Pinaceae > Picea > Picea glauca. The sequence goes on from JZKD02S0064415.1 coordinate 202,741, forward strand.
AGAATCTGGCAAGTTGTCTGCCCGAGAGGGTCCTGTGTACCGATTTTTCCCAAAGAAGCCATGCCGAGTCCTCAACTAGCCAGAGAGGTATGCACACTCTAACTCATCACTTAATGGCTCAGCTACTCCCCTTGCAGGATCCATGTGCAGTTAAGGTGGCGTCTGACGAAGAATATTCGTCCGAGTTTGACTGAAGGGACCCCACGCCTTGGATAACTGAGCACGCCTCTGTTAGGCGAATTTTTCTGAGTACATAGACTCAGTCTTTGTATTTTGTAATGATCGATGGTTGAGCAAGGCTCCCGGTTGTAAAACGTTAATGAAGCATTGTTATTCTAGTTATGCATGGACTCTTGAGACTTCTTGCCTTATGGATGTCGGTTTCTTTCACGCCTTTGTTTACACTGTGTTAAAGTAGCTCGGAATTGGAGGATCTAGTCGAGTTGTAACTGTCATAGGATGATGTAGGTTGGATCACTGTGACAGTTGTGTTGTTTCTAATCGGTCCCTGTAATTTTCTTAGTGTTGAACGACTTGGAATTGGAGGATCCAGTCAAGTCCCCCTTTCAGTTTCTCTAAGATTTGAACCAAGAGGATCTTGCATTCAGAGTTTTTCTTCTGCAAACTGTTGAAAGGCCTATTGCCTGAGGTAGTTTGCTCACTCCTCTCCCAAGTCTTCCACCTGCTCATCTTTTAATCAACTCACCGCCTGAAGTTAGATCAAGACCTCCTTTGTTCCTTACATACCGGACCCAGTCCCCAAGTTAGAAGGATATCTTCCTGAGTCTCTACCCATTTGATCACCCATTAAAAATATCGTGACATAAAACTGATGGGCGTTGGGCTCTGCTCCTGCAAGCAATCCAGGAGTGACTTCTGACGCTAACAATCTCCTCCCAACACCTTTTTGACATGGTCTTTCCTTAGCTTAATACATTTTTTTATTTTACTAGATGGTTCCGTAGACATTTCATCGATCCTTCTTTCCTCAACGAATTTTCATATATAGGACCTAAAGCCTTTGCATCCCTCATTCCTTTGTCTTACTAGACAAATCTTGGAGTACTATTGGGATAAAAAAAGGTTCTAAACTAGGTTTTTTTTGTAGGAATAAGAGAGCTCCAAAGTAGTGAATCTCAAAACTTCCTTAGAGCATACCCTAACACCCTTGTTACCATCAAAGCTAACTTCCTAATTCTCTGC
>JZKD02S0064415.1:203995-215325 GCA_000966675.3 Picea glauca
AGTGAATCTATTGTCCTTACCTTTTGACATAAATTATATTTTAAAGATATCTCAGTTTCCTTCTATTTTTTCTATCCTTTCTTGTTAGAGTACTCCTCCACTCATTGATTGCATTGCATCATGGACTATACACTAAACAATTTAGAATATTGACCCAGTGTTAGTTCCAGATTATAGGTCCTTGTACTTATCCATATCTCCAATCATTATAATCTAGGATAAAAAATGGCAACAAGGTTAGGAGAATTATCATCCCCATAATCCATTAGATCAAGATTTAAATCCATCTATCCCTCAACAGACCTTTCAAACTTTAGAATTTTTCCATCATCCTTTTTCACTCCCTAAGACACACCTTTCATACTTCACACCTTTTCCCATGCAAAAATGTGATGCCTTCTAGGGTTTATATCTATCTATCTACCTACCTATCTATATATATTTATTTATTTATTTATATGTATGTATGCATGTAATATTAATATTAAAATTAGTAATATTAATATTAATATTAGTTTTTAATTCCATGTTCCAGGTCCACCTTAAGGACAAAATTACATATCTCACTCACACTAGGTTTTAGAATGTGTGTTTTAGTGCAACGTGTGTAACATTATGACAAAAGGACTATACACTCCACTTCTAGTTCATATAAGTCCATGAGAAAGTATATCCATGGACTTTTTACAAGGATAAGAAGAGGGCATGACTACGTGTGTACCTATTGATAAATTCAATACAATATGCATCTTGATGCCTTGTATGAAGACAATAAAATGACTAGAAGTATTGAACTTATTCTTTGAAAGGGTTTGGGTGCACTTTGGGGTACCAAGGAGCATCATCTTTGATAAATATACTAGGTTCCTTAATACATTTTGTGATTCATAATGGGAGAAATTGGATACCAAATTGAAGGGATTTGTAGCTTTCCATCCCTAGATGGATGGGTAAACATAGACAATGAATAGGATTTTGGTTCAACTTTGAGAGGCTACAATCAGAAGCATCTAAAGACTTGGGATGCGAATTTGATTTATATTCAACACTCCTATAATAGGGTTGTCCACACTTCCACTATTAAGTCCCTTGTTGAAGTCTTTTTTGGGTATTTTCCACCTTTACTTTTAGATATCGTGTATGGATTATGAGGAAGGGAAGCATAATCCGCAAGTGATGCGCTAAAGGAAAATAAGTTCATTAATAGGATTAGGAAGGTAAACTTTCAGTTTCATGAGACATTGAAGAAAAATTAGAGAAATACAAGGCCAATTAGCATGATCAACATAGGCTTGAAAGGACATTAAAATTAGGATAGCAAGTCCATTTTCAACTAAATAAGGAAAGGTTGCAAGGACTAGGAAATAAAATCAAAGCCACGAGATATAGATTTTTTGAAGTATTGGAGAAGGTAGGAAACAATGCTTACATACTTGGTGTGCCTCCTTATATGTGTATTTATCCAGTAAAATTAAATGTAGAGAATCTAGAATTGTACAAGCTATCCATTGTCAATGAGAATGAAATGAGCCAAATCTTACATTCCATACAAGATTTGGTGCCATATTCACATAAAGATTTTCTAGAAAAAACTAATTTTCAAAAGAATACCATAATGAATAGAAAGTGTCAACAAAAACTTTGGTAAGAGGATCAAAATGGAAACTACCAACCAAGGACAATTGAAACTCCATAGAAAATCCATATAATGTGATTTATTATTTTGTTAAATCACTAAATATAAGAAAAATAGTGATATAGTCGCATAATTAAGATAGGCTCACTATATTAGCAATAAATTTAAGGTGATTTATTATTTTGTTAAATCACTAAATATAAGAAAAATAAATAGTGATGTAGTCGCATAATTAAGATAGGTTCACTATATTAGCAATAAATTTAAGATACATTATGGTGATATGACCATGAGATTATAAAAGGAAGTTTACAAATCACTAAAGGAGTAAGCATCATTGATTTTGATTGGATTGGGGTGATGTCATGTCATTTTACTTAAATCTTCTTCATTTTTATCTTCAACTGGTGGGGTTATGAAGTAACCAATATCATGTTGAAGACTTGAAGATTGCTTAATTTAATGGATAAAGGTCCACTAAGATTGAATGTATGTGAAATACTTACCTACATGAAAAGACTAACTCTCTACTTTCTCCTTAAGCATGAATAGGATAAATCATTGAAAAACTCGTGTTTTCCCTTTTATAGGCTTGGCCACCTTTTCGTGTTTTGGGGCTGGTTGGACATGTGGTTCATTTAAATCCCTTATGGTGGTTGTTAAGGCCACATACTTTTTCCCTTTCTAGGCGCTTTAATGCACAAACAATAATATTAGCATTCTGTATTCTTGGAAATTAATTTCCCTTGAGATCTTGATGGGGCTCTCCTCAATAATTGTATGTTTATGTTAGTATTGGGACCATAGAGTTTAGGACGCACTAAAAATTATTATTTTTAGGCATTCATGATAAGCCTTCTCGAAATGCCTTCTCTCCTCTTTACGCCTTTTTTTTTTGGTAGGGGAAGGGGGACTATATAGAAGTCTTGGGAAATGATTTTTTCAAGATTCCTCGTTACCCTTTTCTTGATAGCATATGGTCCTTAGGTTAGGAAGGGTATCAAGATTTCTAAATTTTTTATATTTTCAGCCATTGTTAATATTCCTATACTTTATATTTAAGACTTAACTAAGAGAGTTTAGGTTTTGGGACATCATGCACTTACAAAAAAAATTTTTACCAATTTGTTAATAGCCGTTTTGGGACATCATGCACTTACAAAATATTTTTTTACCAATTTGTTAATAGCCCTAGTTTTTGAGATTTCTTATCCCTTTAGATCTCCTAAGAAAATTTTGTAGAGTTTGAACATGTAGATGTAAAATAGGGATTTCTTGTGGACTTATGGACCAAAAATATTGTATTCATATTTCTTTTGATGGGGAGTTGGGAGTCTAGAATTTCAACAAAGAATAGTAAAAAGGAGTGGTATTTTTCTCCAATTTCCATGAACCCAAATATTTTATAAATATTTCATTAAACATAAAGACCTTAGGTCTTATCCAAAAGATAAATATATCTATGAGAATCCTATTTGACATCACTACTTCTAGTCATCTCCTTCCATATGTGCCACATGTTAAATTTTAATTAGTACAAAGGCCATTTTAGTTCCTCATTGGTGATCATGATGATGTGGCATATTCAAAGACTTCTACGTGGATTCTCTATGTTGCTCCATCATGCTAATTTGGAATTATATTTCTATGCCAGTATCTCACATAGTTTCTTGGATGATTTTCATGTGACATGATCTTGGGTGATGGAGAAAACATGCTCACCCCTTCTCAAAATTGATGACCTCCAAATATTCTTAAGGATTATTGAACCTAAAAATCTGATAAATGTGCTTATGGTGAGGCATTGAGCATTGAGAGAGTGGGCATGAAGTTTGGAATGGGAATGCATATTTTACCAATTATGAACCTAATGCTTCCATTAAATAAAATATTATTAGAAAATTGATGTCTAACAGTGGAGTTTGAGATCCTAAGCTTTTTGGAAAATTGTTTACATGTAATATTTTGCATGTTATTTCCTACATGTCACCTAACATATGTTTGTGTCACCTTCCACATGTCTCCATCTTGTTAGTCCACCTATCATGTTGCTACCTATGTTTACATCACCGTGATGACAATGTAACTTGTTATACTAACGTGGAATCTTGTGATTGGTCCATGTCATATTGAGTTTTCCATCTTGTCTCTCAAATGATCCAACTAATTCTCCAAATGGACACCACGTGGTGCAATTTTGAGCTCTTGGGTGGGAGGCTCTCCTTTAAATAGAACTTGGGATTTTGATTTTTCTCAACTCCCCACAAAACCAAAACATACAGTCGATGTTTTCTTGGTTGATCGTGAAACGTACTGAGATTTTGAAACATATGATAGAAAGAGAATCCCATTTGTCTCAACTCCCATAGACTCGAAAATCCATTAAAATATACCTCCACATTGGAGTTTGATATATGAAAAGAAAGACACAATGCATAAATACTTGAAATATTGATTCTATTTTCACTTCACTTGGATTTGAACTAGATGCCCCCATAGTGTGTAAATATGACATCATATCTCTAGTGTTTTCCATGTGGTGTATCCTTCTTGTGCCACTTGTACTTGATATCGACATTGATAACAACACATGTCCACATATCCACTTCTAAATAGTATAAGAGTGCCATGAGTTACCCATCTTGACATCATCCTAAAGACATGTTTGTAGAATGCACTACCACGACATGGTAGTTCGAGATTGGCCCACTTCACATGAAGTTGGATGTGTTATGCCACTTTGATGACCACAACAATTTTTTGTACTATTATATTCCATTGGAATCTCCTACCATAGGTCAAGATCTTGGAGTTTTGGACAGATTAACTTCCTTGTAAATAAGAACAAGTTCTTCCATTCTTTTTCTCAAACCTTCTGTGTATGTCAAAAAAATTATGCAATATAATAGGCTCAAGCACTAGGTGCTTGGGGGAAATGAAGAAGATTGAAAAGTGAGAAGAGAAATACCCTTGACACTTATAGACCCAAAATGTTATCCAAACCATAGATATGAACTGTCATCCAAACCAATTGAGGTGGGATTGACCCTAAGATATGTGGACATGTGTTGCCATCATTTCTTATCCAATCTCATACTCGATTATAAATATTACATTTAAGGATAGTAGGTGGGTTGTGTGGTTATATAGAGCGGGCCTATGACCTTCACTCAAATTATTATCGAATTCATTCATCCCCTGCTCTGAGTTTACAAATGACTGGTTAATGGCTCGAAGAAATTATGTTGGAGATCATAAGAGCTGAGCAGTTGCAAAGGATATAAGTTATAACTCATTGGGTTTTCAAGTTCCTTCCCTTTAGTCAAGAAACTAGGTGAATATTGAAGTTTATCATTTTCTCAATTCGAGTTCAAGTAGGAATTACTTATACATAGCGACAACTTCGAAGTATATATTGTTGCTTTTGAATTCATGGATATTCCTGTGTATCCCAAGGCCCTAAGAATAGAAGACCATTCAGAGATTTGGCTTGAATTCACTTATACTCATGGAATTTGATTTTTCTCATATTCCTTTATGAGACTTTTCTTTCGAATAAAACTGGGACTATGCACTTAATTTGGGATGTAGGGAAATACGTTCAAATGGAATGGCTAAGTGTTCTTTTATTTCTAATCAAGCGTAACTATGTTTTTGATGGTTATGGTTTTTAGTAGCACAAGTAGCAATATCGATTATAAGAAAGGGAAGGGACCATGAAAGAAAAGATCCTACAACTTCAAAAATAGAATGGGAGGACACCATCATGTTTCAAGACATAAATTGTACCACAAGATTATAGGTAGACGAGATGTTTTGGAAATTATTAGAGATGTATATACAAGCACCTATAGGTAGACAAGATGTTTTGGAAATTGTTTGAGATGTATAGACAATTACCTTTTCCTCATATAGTGATTGAATATATAAGTGATGAAGAATTCGAAGAGACCACAATGAAATACATGGTTTGAAGATCCTATCTACACAATGTTTCCTCTTAATAGATAAATTCCCTTATTTGGATGTAATATAATAGTTGGTCAAAATACTAATCTCAAAGAAAAACACATTTATTCAGATACTAAAAATAGCATTACCTCATCTGCACCTAGTGCAATCGCTATGATCTAAAATCTCCAAAATTCACAAGCACAATTGGATTGTGAGTGGATAAGGTAGTTTTTTAATAAAGATGACCCACTTTAAGTCATACAATATTGATGGTAAGGTGGAAACATGTTTTCGAAAGCACCTAAGAGGGGTCTACCCAACCATCCATTTAAGTTGACAATGGTAGAATTGGTAATGTTGATCAATAGGTTGTATGGGTAGAAATGATGATACATATTAGAATGAATCATAGGTGCATTTAATGCATTAGATCTTTTATTAAGGATCCACTTTATTTCGACAGGTATAATCACTAGCAATTTGGCTTAAACAATTCCAAAAATTCATGAAGCCCCACTTGACCAGATGTCAAAATTTTGCATGGCCTCCCATCCAATGGGAATTTTATGTGCATCCAAATCGTCCTCAAGAATGGAATGGTCTTGGAAGCCCTTCCAACCCCATTTTCATGAATATTGCCAAGAGCATTGGAAGAACATGTATGCAATAGGGTACAAATCCATATGTTCTAGTTTTTTGGCATCCTTGTATGAGATTGTATTTAGGAGGCCTTCCCAAAGTTTTCTAAGGATTCCATCAAAAATATGGATCCTATTGGCATATGGTATATTGAATAAGATGAAATGTATATTATAATTTATGGAGGATCAAATGCTCCACAATTTTCCTCCGTCAATGTGCTCGACATATTAATTTTGAAAGAGATCACATACTAGATAGCTCTTCATGGGGCACATCTGGTTCTAACAAGTAAGAATAAGAAACCATTCCCTACATATCCCATTACTATTAGGGTACAAAGTATCTCAAATTTTGTTATGTATGTACATTGTAGACGTGGCCATTCAAAATGCATGATGCCATGAAAAATCTAGTAAATCATTTTGAATCACAAGCCCTCACTCACTAAGACTATCCAAAAGGAGAGGTGCACATGAGAGCCTTAGATTTTGAAGAAGTTATAGACTGAAAGGAGGAGGATGAGAACAAAGAGTGTACCATAAATGTTCTATTAGACATAGTTCCTAAAGGTACGAATTTGATAGACAAGGGATAGCCCTCCACTTATCATCAAGAGAAAATGGATTTGACTTCCAAGGATATATAAAAAAGATGCCAAAGGCACTATAGATTAGTAAGAACATGACACAAGCAACACCAAAGGTGACAGATAGGAAAAATATATTGATAAAACATATACATAACAATAAGGAGGTGATATTGAGGATATCACAAGCACTGAAAAGAGTCATTGACCTAGTGAAATTGAAGGGAAACACACTGCTTCTAGTCCAATCACCAACAAATATCCAAAGGAAAACACAAGGATGAGTATGGGATTAACTAGAGGAAATGCTAATGTTTTCAAAGTTTCCACATTGTGCCCAAGAGAGCCTTACACCTTGAAGAATCTATTTTAGATTGAAAGGAGCATGAGAACAAAGAAAGTCCCCTAGAAGATATGTTAAATACAATCCCTAAAGGCATGGAATTGGTAGAAAAGCAATAACTTTTCACTTGTCCTCGGGGGAAATTATATTTTACTACCAAGGAAACTAGAAAAGAATCCAAAGGAACCACATGGTAGCAGGGACATGAACTAGACAACTTTCGAGGTAACACGTAGTAAAAAAGATACATATCAATAGGGAGGTGATCTCAAGTTACCAAGTATAAGTATTTAAAAGGCTCAACCCAATGCCATTAAATGTTGGTAAGAAAATTATATTACAAGCACTAGCATGAGTATGGAATTGACATGAGAAAATGTTATTCTTTCCAAAGCTTCATCATGGTTTCAAACTTTATTGAATGAATTTCCCTATTCATTTGAATATGATCTAACATGGCATTAGAGATTATCTCTTTCGATAAGCACAGAAAGGTCTTGAAGATGCAAATTCAAAAATGAAATAGAGTAGAGAAAGATCAAGTGGTTATTGAAACCTCAAAATCAATTATTACCTGTGTGGGAACAATGCAACTAGTTGCAATGGAAACTACAAGAATAGTTTTGGCCCATGACACTAAATCTAAAATCATTGAGATAATGGGGCAGATGAAGCCAAAGGATGAGAAGATAACTATTATAAAAAAAACAAGTCGAATATTATAAATACGTGAAGCATCACATGAATGAGTTTGTTACCTATGTGCACATGCTTAATAAAGCCTTTCTATCCCGTCAAATAGATTATGAGAATTTCCATGCCATTAAAGACATCCCTACTAATATTTTAGGTTATTTTGGGACAATTGGAATGGAGGATCATTAATATGGACAAGATGTTGGAAGATTCATCTTATGGAAGAATGAGTTCAAGCCCTGTACTCCCTCTATATCCTTGTGACATAGATCAACTTGTTGTGAGCATCCAACATGTTCAAGATCATGTGAGAGGAGGCATCAAAAACACCAAGAAGTTATTGCAAAATAACAAGAGTATCATAGATAATGTTTAAAAATTCACATAACAATGTGGCTTCCCACTCCTCACACATGAGGATGAATTTATTAAATTACCTAAACTTTTCAACAAGTTGGAGAAATTATTGAAAGAAAATAAACAAAAGTTATTAGAGCTTCCTAGAATTATTGAAAATTTAATTAAAAGTGACATTAAATCCCTAATCACTTTCATACTTTTTTTTTCTTAGTTACACTTCAAGTGTTGGTTACATTGATAATGAATTTTTACATCAAATAAATGTAATTAATTCAAATCATAAAAATATTATTTTTCTGAAAGAAATTTGAATTACAATATACATTATAGAAGAGTGTTTACAATCAAACAATCAAAAAAGTAACAAAATAGTTTTGGAAATTTAACTTTCATTTTTTTAAATATATGTAAAGAAGTCATTAAAAAAAAACTTTTAAAATAGATTTAAAGATTTTGAATTCAATGTACTCGCACTTCATTCACACTTGGAAATAAATTCCAACTAGATATACAAAATTCCACATATCAAACTACTTAACTCCAATTTTGAGGGTTGAATCTTATACAACAAACAAAAAAACCATCCATACTAAGCAATACACATTTCAAAACATTTACTCTTAAAGAACCCAATATATCTCCTACAAATTATGCATTGCATTCGATTAGACAACTCGATCACATGCACTTGCCTTTCATCTACGGAGTCCTGGTACGTGCAACCCAATCTGAGGGAATAATTTTGTGCATAGGGTTCAAAACTAGGTCAATAGTACATCAATCCGCATGGTTTCAGATCAAGACGGCTCGAAAATCGGGCCAAAGACAATGGAAAGCGAATGATGGATCAAGACTGGGCCATTTTGGCTCGAAAATCGGGCCAGAGAATGGAAAGCAAAGTTGGTGGATATTGAAGTTGGAATAACAATGTTTCAATAGATATGGTCATCAATAATCAGTTTATTGGGTATTATTCATTGGTGTATATATCATCTGTAGTAACATTGAATGTTGGACAACAGGTTGGTTATTGTATCAGTCATTAACCATTCACATTATGATTCATAATCATTCGAGATCCACAATCAAATTTTAGGCAATCTTTAAGAGATAAGTGTTGTACAAACATCAAAAGTTAGAGTTTGTAGTTGTCTAAACTTTCTATGTTTTGACATTAACATTTTTTGTTTGAAAACTTCTGGGACATAAAGACTTAACCACTCAAATCTATAGATCCAATACTTTCTCAAAAGATTTAACTAAAATTAAATCAAAATATCCCAAGAAAAAAACTTTTGAACCACTGCTTAGGGTTGTACATTGATGCTAGTCAAAACTTATTTATGATCCTTTTTAATGGCTAACTAGGGAGCAATTTTCCCTCTGGAGTTCCATTTTTCAAGTAAAACAATGAGCCTGAATCTGGTCAAATTTTCAGGGGTAGTCTGAGTTTTGTACGGATCAAAGTTCCATGAATTTCAGAACCTTGTCCCATAGATTTTGTCCCATTTTAAATCAACCCATATACTCAGAGTTCTGGATTAACCAAAAATTTAAAAACAAAATACTGAAAAACCTGCCGAAAAAATAACTAACATAAAAATTGCTCCCGAATTAGGCCACTCCTATGGTTTATTGAATATATACTTAACATAGGCCTGAAGGTAGCTTGGCGGCGTACAAGGCACGTTTGTCGACAGTTTGCTTTGGGTCGGCAAGGCAGACAGGCCAGAGCCTTGCAGACCCGGGCAATAAAGCCAGCAATTAGCTTTGAGACAGCAAGGCAGACCGGCCAGAGCCTTGCAGACCTACGATGTGGAAAGAAGCCAATATAGACCTACGCTGTGAAAATAAGACAAAATTGAAACCACGCGAATTCAAACGACAATTGCTTCTAGTCACGTGGAGGGGGAGAATTCCCCAACGAGTCCTGTTCACTGCCCGGATTTTTAAATATGTCATGTAAAAGAGAGAATACATATTGCTCTATGAAACTCCATCGGCATCAGGGAGACATCTATGTGTTTCGGGGATGTTGCCATTCAGCAATTTGAATTCTTTCTGTTCATTTTCATGCATTTGTGTGCAGTTTCAATACGCGAAACCCTAATTCCTTGCACATGAACAATCCATCAAAGAATCTGAACGATATCGGACTCGTCTGTTCGTCCTATAGAACAAGCGATCAAGGAATCTGTAGCAAGAACAGGTGATCAAGGAGTCTGTAGCCTCCTCAAATATGAATGTATCCCTTATCAATCTTGGAATCCAAGCCTCATGCTGAAACCGTCGCTATGGTCGCGAGCCATCAAGTGAGTGGGTAAGAGATTTTGATTTGCGGTGACAATCCCAAACGTAAACGACAGGCTTTTCCTCTCCTTCAGAAAAGTAGTTGGTATCACATGGGTTAAGATGGCGGCTCTTACCAGCTCATGGACGTGGAGAAATAACCCATATAGTTCCCATCATATTCATTCAAGACCTAAAGAGAATTAGGAACAAATAGTTCCCCATAGTAGTCATTCCACACCTAAGAAGATGTTAGCAACATTATGCAAGTTATCTAAAACACTAAGATTTCAACCATGCTCTTAAAGAAAAAAAAATCATAAATTTCTATCAAACCCTAAAATTTTTAGTAAAAGATCTCATTTTAGAGTGGTAAAATGCAATAAAGTGTTACTAGGAGTCTTATTGTTAAATTTCTATCAAACCCTAAAATTTTTAGTAAATTGTCTCATTTTAGAGTGGTAAAATGCAATAAAGTGTTACTAGGAGTACTATTGTTAAATTTCTATCAAACCCTAAAATTTTTAGTAAACTAAAGTGTTACTAGGAGTCATATGGTTAGAGGGTCAATATAATTGTTAACTACCCAACATTACTTATCACTTTGACCTATAAAAAACAAAGCTTATGATGATCTATTCAATGACTCCTTTAAATAAATACTCAATACATTCTTTGTATGTCTCTTTCTTTTCTAAAATACTAATATTAGTATAAAGCAATACCATTTTCTTTATGTCTCTCTCATGTTTTGATTGATTGAGATAAATAAAAGGTCCTTTCAATGGTTGTCTTAATTTAAAAGCGAATACTTTATTAAAGTT
>JZKD02S0064415.1:231968-247145 GCA_000966675.3 Picea glauca
TCTTAGTTTCCTTATGTCACATTGCTATGCTTTGCAAGGGCTATGTCATGTTGTGACATTCATCTTGATTGACTTATGTCAAATTGCTATGTTCCTCAATAGTTGTTTTGAATTGTGATATTCATTAAGCGTTATGTTGTTGTTATGTTATGTTGTTTGCACACATGTGCTTTTACATTTCTCAAGGGATATGTTGGATTATGATGTTCCTTAATGGTTATGCCACATCTCAACATCCATTTAAAGTTAACCATGTTCAACCATAGTAAATATGGTTATCCATAGTCAACCATGGACAACCATGGCCAACTATGAATGACCATGTTTACTATGGTTGAACATGGTTGACCTTGATTGAGTATGGTTGTCAATGGTTGACTATTGTTGATAATGGTTGATTATTGGTAAACATAGTAGACCATATAGACATGGTTTAACCATGGTTGACTATGGATGACCATGTTTACTATGGTTGAACATGTTTGGCTATGGTTGATGATGTTTCACTATGGTTGACAAGGGTTCAATATGGTTGACTTTGGTCGACTATGTATTATGGCTTGACTACGTTCGATGTTCTCAAGGGTTATGTCTCATTGCAACACTAATCTTGGTTATCTATGGTTGACTTTGTTTTTCTATGGTTGACAATAGTTGATCTTGGTCGACTTATGTCACTTTGGTACATTCCTTAAGGGTTATGTCACATTTTGACATTCATCTTGGTTACTTTATGTCAAATTTCTACGTTCCTTAATCATTGTGTTGCATTGCAATGTTTATTAAGGGTTATGTTGCATTGAGTTTGTTTGACTTTGGTTAGATATGGTTGACTATGGTTAATCATGTTTGACTCTGTTGCCCATGATGACCATGGTTGACTATAGATGACCATGTTTACTATGGTTGAATATGTTTGACTATGGTTGATGATGTTTTTCTATGGTTGACAATGGTTGAATATGGTTGAATATGTACTATGGTTTGACCATGTTTAATGTTCCTCAATGATTATCTCTCATTGTGACATTTATCTTCGTTAACTACGATTGACTAGTTCACTATGATTGACCATAGTCGATCTTCGTTGACTTATGGTGCATTGCTATGTGCCTCAAGGGTTATGTCACATTCCGACATTCATCTTGACTGCCCTAAGTCAAATGGCTAAGTTCCTCGATGGGTATGTTGCATTACAACATTTAGTACGGGTTATGTCACATTGATTTTGGTTGACTTTGGTAGTATGGTTGATCATGTTTGAACTATAGTGAACTATGGATTGCCATGTTTACTATGGTTGAACATGCTTCACTTTAATTAAATATGGTTTAAGATGATAACTATAATTAACTATGATAAAAAGTATTTGATAATATTATTAGCTTATTAATTGAGTGAACTAATATCTCTTTATAATTTGATTGAATTTATAAATACCATTAAATCTCGATTTGATTAACTCTATACATATTTTTGTGTACAATTAACTCTATAAGTCCTAATAATTATTAACCAAGTAAAGTAATTTTTCAATAACTTTAGTTATAATAAAAACTCAACAACAACCTTTTACATTAATTTAAAATTACTTATTTTCGAAACAAATAAAATGTGTTTGTTTCTTTATACCATTAACTGTATAAATCCTAGTAATTATTAACCAAGTAAAGTTATTTTACATATAATAAAAACTCAACAACAACCTTTTACATAAGTAATTTTAAATTACTTATTTTGGAAACAAATAAAATGTTTCTTTCTTTATACAATTAACTCTATAAATCCTAGTAATTATTAACAAGATTACAATTAACTCTATAAATCCTAGTAATTATTAACAAGTAAAGTAAATTTTCAATAACTTTACTTATAATAAAAACTCAACAACAACCTTTTAAAAGTTATACAGAATACAATTCCTTAGCTTAAACTAAACCACCGTTAGCTCAGAAGCACACTAATGTTTACAATGAGAGTGGTTAAAGATGTGAGGAGAGCCGATGCCGAAGGTGATAAAGAAGTGGTTATGCAACTAAAGATTGTGTGATTAAGTGCGGGTGATTAATTAACTAACACAGTGCAGGCCATTAATTTACAGTGTGGGCAATTAACAGCAGGTTACAACGAAGATTCTCAACTACGATGAAGGATTTTGGGTGGGTTTTTTCGAGAATCTAGTATTGCTGTTAATCATTTTTTATTTGAAGGAATGTAGAGAGATTTCTCTAGATACAGTTTGAGTGGGCCTAATAAATGTAGAGAGATCCATTCAATGGAGTTTGAGTGGGCCTAACAGTTAAGAATATGTGTTTCTTCTTATAAGATTATAAATTACAGGTTCAAATCTAGAGAGATAGAGTCTGTACATGTTAACCCGTTGTAATAAGGCTAAATGATCCATGGATCCTCACTAAGTCACAAATTTCTGATAAATCTGAGTTTTCTGATATATGTGGATTGGGTTATTCAAAGTGAGTTTAGATATTACAAGAGAAGCCTACTGATAGAAATGAGGTGTTGTAACAATCCAGGGGTATATAAGTGAGGGGATATATTATCCATGTATAGGCTTCAGATTTACACAGAAAGAAATGGAAACTGAAAGCTACGCCGTGCTGCTGCAGGTGGATTATAGACCATCGGACACCTAACATTGAATGATGTGACAGATGAATTATAGACCGTGGTACTTGAAAGCTACATAATATTCAATGTTGCTGCAGGTGGATTATAGGCGGGTGGATTATAGACCATCGGATCTGAAAGCAATTCAGGTCAGATGATCTATAATTTCAGGTCCTACTGCTTATAATCCACTTGCCTCAGAATTCAAAGCCAGGTTTACACAAAAATAAATAAAATGTTGCACCATATCTTATGCAACATTCAATGTTGTGACAGATGGATTATAGACTGTGGAAAATGCTGCCTATAATCCACCTGTCTCAACATTCAAAGCCAAATTTACAGAGAAAGAAATGAAATGTTATGCCATAAGTTATGCAGCATTGAATGCTGTGACAGTGACAGATAAATTATTGACAGTGAGAAATACTGCTGCATGTGGATTATAAACCATTGAACCTGAAAGCAATTCAGATCTAACTGGCTATAAATTCAGTTCCAACTGTCTATAATCCACCTGCCGCAGCTGGATATTGTCCGTGGTCTATTTACACGGAGAAAAGGGCGGTGCTCTCGAAATTCCATCCATGTGCGTCTGGGTGGGAAACGTTATGTACAGAGCAATAAATTCGCTGGTGTACAATGTCTGCAGTGTACAAATTGCTGGACGCGCTCAGCTAAATCCACGGCGAGAACTTGGTTGCCTCGAGTATGACGCTCCTTCTCAAGTTCTCATTGACATTTCAGGCTATCAACGTTGATATTTGCAAGGATTCTCAACTTTGTACGACCATCCTTAACCCGAATGTCGGTTCAGGTTCGGGTCATATGAGGCTAACAGTAACTCAACCATTGATTTTGTGCTCAGCCCTCCGATGACCTGAAGCTACAATCGAGTTACAGTCGGGTACTTTAACAGGAGTTGACATAGCCAATCTACATCCATAAAATGTCCAACTATCCGAACCTTTGCCCAACGCCTGCACTAAGTCTTGTGGTGTGTGAACACTCGCCCTGTATCGATTCCCCTGTAGTAATATTTGTTTCAATAGGAGATGGGGATTCTTCCAGCATGTACTAAGGTTTTGAGACAGGCAGCAGCACTTGCAACACCGGCCTTTCTCTCTAATGTTAACTCCACGGCCGTCGGGATCAACTTGGGTGTTATGCGGCAGCCAGAGATTCTCGTCAGACCCGCCTTGCCATCTCTGAATACTGATCGTCAGACGTCTCTATATCTTTCAAACCTGGACGATCAAGCCGCACTCAGACTCCATATTCCTCTCATCCAGTTTTATCGCTATAATCCCTCAAAGAAATATCAAGATCCTGTCAAGACTATTAGAGAAGCTCTGAGCAAGGCCTTGGTGCATTACTTCCCTTTTGCAGGAAGACTGAGGGACGCAGACGGTGGCAAGCTCCAACTCGAGTGCACTGACGAAGGAGTATTATTTGTTGAAGCTGATGCTCATCACGTTTCKYTGAAAGACTTCGGAGACTTCATATGTCCACCTATTCCTTGTATGGACGAGTTACTCTATCAACCTTYTGGATCACAAGCCATTACCAATTCTCCCATTCTTATCATTCAGGTTTGTTTCATTCAGATAGAATATCCYTYWTTTTTATACTTAAAGGGCGTATATTTATTGACAATGGGCACATTTAATAGGTTTTTATTTTRTATGGACAAAATTAAATATTGATGRAATATTTTTAGTCGTTCCAATAAATCAATGRTTRTGATTTCAACTACTAACTTCCTCACTATTATAAAAACATCTGTTTACATATTTATTTTTTTTACTTGTACAACCCCAAACTAATAACGAGTAAACGCCTAAAAATTTGGGCTAACCCAGAAAATGAAAGAAAATGAAACATAGATTCACATCTCTCCCCTATGTAACAAAAATATAAAATATCGCTTTAATTGGTTCAGTTGTCAATAACATATCTTTTTTCCGTGAAAGTTACAGGTTTTTTKTCATKAGTGAGAGACATGTGTTTCTTCTTTAGATTTGAATAAGGAAACGTAATGTATACTTCCAGGTCTCTTGTTCCAGGTATATGGAAACGTAAAGTATGTATACTTCCAGGTSTCTTGTTCCAGGTTAAGTAACCATTTATATGTATATAAACTTTCAGGTGACGCGTTTGAGATGCGGAGGGTTCATATTCGCTTTGAGTTTCAATCACTGCATAAGCGACGCCATTGGAATCCTCCAGTTCTTGAAAGCCCTCGCTGAAATGGCGAGAGGGGCGTCTCGGCCTTCGATTCCGCCTGTTTGGAATAGAGAAATCCTCCGACCCCGGACGAATGCTCGTACAGTGAAATATGCCCACCATGCATTAGATCGCACAGATGAAGAATACACACCACAACAACACGTGAAAGAAGAAATGCAGAATCTATCGGTCTTGTTCGGGCCAGAAGAAATTGCAGGTCTGAAACGGCAAGTCGGAGCTGGGAAGTACTGTTCTACATTTGAAGTACTGTCAGCCTGTTTGTGGCGGGCAAGAAGCAAGGCTCTCAACATTCCCGGCGAACAGTATACGAGGTTGGCCTTTCCAATAAATATCAGATCGAGGCTTCAACCGCCCCTTCCCAGTGGCTACTACGGCAACGCAGTGACTCTCGCTTGCGCTCTGGCAAGAACAGGGGATTTAACAGAAAGGCCACTGTCTTTTGCTGTCAAATTAATTAACGACGCCAAGAATATTGTGGACGATGGCTACGTGCGATCCGAAATCGACATGATGAACGTGAAAGGGTGTCTTCCAGCTCCCATGGCCGGCTCTTTTATCATCTCGGATATCACCAAAGTGGATTTTGCAGGACTGGATTTTGGGTGGGGGAAGTCAGAATATGGCGGCGTTGCAGTAGGTGCAGTGCCTGGAATATCCTATTTCATTCGGGTACGCAGCACAAGTAACGGAATTGAAAGAGTCCTGGTTCCCATTTGTTTACCCTCCGCTGCCATTCAAACATTTGAACAGGAGCTCAGCTTCTCCCTTTACTAAATCAATCACTATACAGCTCATTTCACCCAAATGAATCCGGAAATTAAACTAGGTCAAAGATGCCAATATGGAACTACAATAGCCATTCGTTATTGTGTTAAATGTGCAATGCTAAATCTTCTGTAAACATGAACTTCTCCTCAAAAAGGACTTCCAAGAGTAGGCGCTGCAGAATCAATGATTCTCTTGAATCTGTCATTATCATAAATTTATTTTCATTTTGTTCAGTATTAGAAGTGCTCTGTAAAAACAATATGTTATATTTAAATTATTTATTATTTTTCATCCATCAAATTATTCTGTGTGTAAATATTGTTATATATATATATTTTTAAATATATTCTAGATTAATTTTAATTTTTAACAACCATTCATCACTGTATAATTGTTGGAAACAATTGCTTGAAAATTTTCAAAAGGTAGAATGTTTAGAATACTGTATGGGGTTGGCTAAACATTCTACTTTTCCGGTTTTTTGGCCTGAATCAAGTGATGTAAATTTGGACAAAATCACTATTTTCTGTTGTTTAAATTGCATTTTTGAATACATAAATGGATTCAGCCTGATAAAAAACCTCTAAGATATTCGGATTATACAAACTTAACCACTCAAATCTACAGATCCAACCATTCATCACATGATTTCGAACAAAATCAAACAACCTTACTGAACTTAAAATATTTATTAATTTACTTTCCTTCAAGTACATATATTGAGTTGACTTATATTCGCTTTTGTATTATTTTTTTAATAAAGTTTTTGACTTAAATGTACAAGTTTACACTTGTCCTTGCTTGGTACGGATATTGGCGTGACTTTCGAAACGGTTTAGTGATAAGGATTTCACTCAAGTGTACAACCAGAACGTGTATATTTAAAAAAAGAAAAAGAAAAACAAACTGCGTATATTTAACAACTCACAAAACAACATGTCAATCTAGATCTATAGTTATACACCATTTTAAATCTATTGCATACAAAGAACCTATCACAACACAAACATGGAAAACTTAAATGATTTCCAAGCTGATACAGGATTTTTTATAACATTGTAAATAATTTACTAAGATACAATCAATTGCAAAATTTGGATGCATGTCTTTTTAAAATACTTTATGATGATGTGTTATGAAATTGGTGATGTTATATATAGAGTTAAATGTATATATAGAATAGTAGGTGAGCCTAATATTGCTAGCATATTTGAGAATTGGGTGAGAAGATGTATATATAAAGGTTAACATACTTATTATTGTATTTATGTATTTATGATTTAGATATGGATGTATTTAGGTTATTTGTGAATTCTTGTGATAATGTATTTGTGTAACTCATCATTATTATCATTTTGGAAGTTATGTGCAATGCTTATATTTGGTGTAATTTTTTGCATAAGGTTCATCATGCTATTTTAAGTATTGGGTTCATAACATTTGGTATGAGAGAATATTAACATAGTCTCACTACTAAGTCAACCTCCTATTACATATATATGTGACTATATATATAGCCCCCATTACATTCATAACTTATTAGTCCTCTTCGAAAATCTTTTTACCCAAAGCTTCATAGTTAAGGTTTTTTATAAGATGAAACCAAGTAATAAGATTTCCTTATATTTGTTATTTGTTGTTACCATTATTAGTGATCTGACCATCCAAATCATTTATTGGATATATAGATATACTGGAGTAATTTAAAAGTCTCCTAATGTATAAGGAATTATTGTGTAACTTATCATTATTATTATTTCTGTCAATGCCTCTATTTGATATACATTGTATGTATAAAAATTTATCATACTTTTTAAGTTATATTGGATTCATAACAATATATATTATTTTAAATGAATGAAAGATATCAATATAATATTTTTTATTCCCATTCATACATTTTGAAATATGTCTTTGAAGCCACAAAGTACATATTCATCAATAAATGAGAGTAGTAAACAAGGTTAAAGCAAGCAAGTAGTCACTCTTAAGTATCATTCATTCAAATGATGTCAAGTGAAAAGATGTTTACTACAAAGGTTAAAGGCAAGTAAGTGGTCACTCTTGAGTCTCATTAATTCAAATGATGTTGACACTTGTGTTAGCTAAAAACAATAAGTTTGCAGTTTTAACGTCCCCAACCACCCAGGCTAGGCCACATCAACCAACTTGTAACTTTTCTCGTTACTAGCATTAATCACATACTCTGAAACCACAATGTAACATCATCCAACTTATTACTGAACAATATTATTCCAAAATACACTGCACATATTCTACTCTAACACAAGTCCGCACAATTTAACTAGAAGTAATGTGCTCAACCCAAGCTTGAGTCGCGCCACCCAAATTATAACAGTGGATGCAACTCAAACAATTGTGCACAACAACATATTGATCACACAACACAACTATGCACACAACCACCCTAGCGTCATATGCTACTTCTGATTTCCTTATGCGAGCAATCTAATTCCTTGTACGCACACATGAATTCTAGCCTCTTGATGCACACATGCTACTTTCCTGTGCACCCAACCATTCAATTCTTTCCTCATAGACTCGTGACCAATATCAAAAGATAACTTAACAGGAAAACTAACAATAACTATCATACTTATGCATGACTACAATACTGAATGACAACACCGCCTTACATGTGCAAGCATTATTAAACAAAATAACAACAATTACTTATATGCGATAACATACAAGAATTCATCCATGTCAAACATAGATAAATAAGGACACAATAAACAAGACAAGTACTTAAAGACACTTATCTTTCAAAAAAGTCACTAACTGTGTGCATGAATCAGATGTTCCTCCCGACCATAGACTCTGTTGCTCATAATCTTTCAGCAACAGTCACCCCCGATATAGGGCTCAAACTCCACTAGGAAAAAAGGACTTCTAGCGACAAGCTAAGGTACGAATTTGAACAAGATTGCTCTATTCTAAGTGCTCATTCTTGCAATTAGCCTACAATCCCTCATTCTCCATACACCTGTCACACCCAAGGAAGTGTGCCCCTTCTTTGTTCAACAGTCCTTCAACCACCCCACTTCCCTTCTAGGGTTACCAACAATAGGCTAGGCAGGAAGTCTTTGAGCCCTGCATTTAATGCCCAACGCACCAGTAAACAATTCTCAGCAAAACTCACCTGGAGAGTATGCTCACAGGTCTGACAACCCATTTCCTCAATAGCCAATCGCTCACCTAGAGAGATTTCTCACGGGCCTAACAACCCACCTCCTCAATAGCCAAAACACTGGTTACAACCCCACAACTCCTTATAAGCTTCTATGTGCAAATAAGGTAATAATCGTATTTTCCATACAGTCCAACCCCCTCCTGCTCATTAGAGATAGAAACATGAAAATCCCCTTCCCCGAATCATCATAATCTCATAATAATAATAATGCCCAAAATACACTAGGGCCAACAATATATATTGCATGCCTTCCACTTGAAACTTGTCACCTTTAGAAGTAGCTTTAATCCACTTGGTGACCCGTTCCCTACCCTCGAGAAGTTAGGTTAAAATAATTATCCAACATTACACTTTTCCGGAAATATTATAAAATATTCCCCAAGAGTTACATCTCACCCCCTTTTCTCTTTTTCCAATGGCGTCAACCCCCCATCTCTTTTCATCTGAGTTTGTCTGCACGGAATGATGCAATATTATATTAATCTTTGAGTATAATTACATGAATAGGTGCACTGGCCTATTTGTGTCTCGGCTCACTAGCCTCATACTCACACAAGCTCTCTGGCCTCAATACATATATAGTCACACACACACACACACATATCAACTCTACACACTTCCAGGTTATTACAACGCACTTACCCAAGTGCGTGCAACATGGTGCAATGTGCGCACTTACCCAAGTGTGTGCAACACTATGACATGTGCGACCCTTGTCTTTAT
Source organism: Picea glauca (assembly GCA_000966675.3). Taxonomy (NCBI): domain Eukaryota; kingdom Viridiplantae; phylum Streptophyta; class Pinopsida; order Pinales; family Pinaceae; genus Picea; species Picea glauca. Next base: position 241,552 of record JZKD02S0064415.1, read on the forward strand.
AACAACTCTCTGTGCACTTACCCAGGTGCGCGCAACACCAAAACCAGGTGTCAATAGCTCACCAGCCTATATATACATTACATTAACAATTAGTACCAACAACTCACCAACCTATATCTACGATTACAAAGAGTACGGATCAGGGACATTACATTCCTCTCCCCCTTATTTATGCATTGTCCTTAGTACATCATATACACATGTACATACAAAATTTCAAAAAATTTCAAACAGATTAGGATACTCTACTCGCATAGCATCCTCGTGCTCCCAAGTTCCATCCTCAGGACTGTACTAGGTCCATTGGACCTTTACCATCTCCATGGCTTGATTCTAGAGTTGCTTGATTTTTTGATCCAATATGAAAATTGGTTTCACTTGAAATCTTCCTTCTAGATCCACCTAAATCACATTCCAATCAATAATATGATTAGCATTAGGTACATAGTTCTTACGAAATGAAACATGGAAAACATTATGAATACACAAGGATGTAGGCAATGCAATCATATATGCGACAGGACCAACCCTTTCAAGTATTTCGAATGACCCACAATAACATGTTGCTAACTTAGAACACTTCCCCAACTTCAGGGAACTGCGCATGGATTTCATTTTCAAAAACACGTGATCACCCACTTTAAACTCTTTGCGGGTTCTACCTTTATCCGTGCAGTTTTTCGTCCTGTCTTTGGCAACTTTTAAATTTTGCCTAATCTTTACCATCTGCTCTTCCATTTCCCGGAGCAGATCTAGCCCAACTACTGCAGGGTTTGTTGGGTTGTCCCAAATCACAGACATGTTGCACTTTCTCCCATAAAGTGCCTCAAATGGGATCATATTAAAATATGTTTGATACCCACGGTTGTAAGCAAACTCTACCAAATGAAGGTAGTCTTCCCATTTTTATGGGTTATCCATCACATACATCCTGATCATATATTCAATCACCTGATTTACCCTCTCTGCCTATCCATCTGACTCAGGGTGATATGTTGTGTTGAAAGTTAGATTTGTTCCAAATCCTTTGATTATCCCTTTCCAAAAATTCGAAGTGAACTTGGAATCTCTATCAGACACAATTGTATTAGGTATACCATGCAACTTAGCAATTTATTGCATGTATATATCAACATTGTTTGTTTCCTTGTGCATTGAATTCACTGAAACAAAATGGGCAACTCTAGTAATATTTTCCACCACCACCATAATAGAATCACATTGCTTGGATGATCTAGGCAAGTTAGTTGTGAAATCCATCATTATAACTTCCCACCTCCATGAGGAATGGTCAAAGGTTGTAGAAAACCAGTTGGATTTTTGTGCTCAACCTTGACCTTCTGACATTTGACACACCTAGCAATAAAATCAACAACTTTCTTTTTCATACCTGGCCAAAAGTATTGCTTCTTGATTGCTACAATTGTCTTCTGATAACTTGGATATATGACATAAGGAACCTTATGCATGTATGGAAATATCAAGCTTTTAAACCCCTGATCATTTGACACATAGATTATGCGTCTACACATGAGGATCCCATCCTCTCTTAGCTCATAGTCTTCAACTTTTTGTTGCGACATACCTTGCTTCAAAGTCGTGCTTATATTCATATATCGCAGATTTGATTTGGAAAATTCTTAAATTATGTCGCACAAATTTGTCTGGTACATGCTAATGGTTGTAGCATGCATCTCATGCACCCTCCTATTGAGTGTGTCAGCCACCTTGTTCTCTTTTCCTCTAATATTCCTTATGTCGAAGTCATACTCACCAATGAACTCTAACCACCTACTTTTTCTGGCATTTAAACTTGGTTGTCCAAACAAATATTTCAGACCATAATGGTTTGTTCTCAACTCAAATAGTTTACCCATGAGATAACGTCACCACATCTTCAAGGCATGGACAATAGATGCCAATTATAAATCATGAATAGCATAGAGACTTTCATGTTCTTTCAACTTCCTCGATTCATAGCATACCGCATTTCCCTTCTAACTAAGGACTCCACCTAGTCTCTACTTTCATGCATCTGTTCACACCACGAAGTCTGCATTTGGATCAACAATCCTCAAAATCGATGCACTTGTCAACAAACTCTTCAAGTGATGAAAACTCCTTACACACTTTGGCGTCCACTCAAATCGAGCACCTTTCTTCTGCAAGGATGTAATTAGATACACAATCTATGAGAATCCTTTAATAAACCTTCTGTAGTACCCTGCTAGTCCCATAAAGGATCTCACTTCTGCGGAATTTCTTTGTGTTGACCATTCCTCAATGGATTTTATCTTTGTTGGGTCCACAACTATTCCTTCTTCTGAAATGATATGACCCAATTAATGAATCTTTCGCTGATAAACTGAACACTTTCTCAACTTTGCATAAAGTTGATTCTCCCTCAATACATGCAACACCATCCTCAAGTGTTGCTCATGCTCTTCTTTTGACTTTGAGTAAATAAGTATGTCATCCAAAAATACAATGAAAAACTTATCTAAATAACTTATGAAAACTCCATTTATCAAACACATGAAGACAACTAGTGCATTTGATAACCCAAATGGCACCACTGTAAACGCGTAATGACCATACCTTGTTCTGAAGAAAGTCTTACTAATGTCTTCATCTTTTATTGTCACATGGTGATATCCAAATCTGAGATCAATCTTAGATAATATCCTTGTGCCCCTTAGCTAATCAAACAGGTCATATATCCTTGGAAAATGATACTTGTTCTTTACTATTACCTTATTCAATTTCCTGAAGTCGATACAAAATATCAACATACCATCCTTCTTCTTCACAAATAAAAATTACACACCCCAAGGAGACACACTTGTGTGTATATACCCCTTTTTAGAAGCTCTTCAAGTTGCATCTACAACTCCTTCAACTCTGGCCTACTCATCCTATAAGGAGTCTTGGATATAAGTGCTACTCCCGGCATCACATTTATAGAGAAGTCGATATCTCTTTTTGGCGGCAACCCCGATATCTCTTTAAAGACATCCTCAGATTACTTTAGTATTACATAGTCTTCAATACTCGACACTTTATCCTTAGGTAACTCTTCTGTAACATACCCAACCACCCACATGCTGGCCACACTACTTCAAAACTCACTTCTGAACTGATTTAGAATTTTGATAGATTTTTAATTAACAAAGAGGCATTAAATATTCACATGCAAAGATCAAGATTTATGCTACAACATAACATACATGAATATAATTCCATACACAACAATAACCATCAAACATGCATATTATAAACACGAATCCCAAAGATAACAATTAATACACAGTAGAAATAAATATACATGTAAATGAAACCATGACAGAGAGCACATATCTTTAATGAAGCAAATCACCAACTGGCTGCAGACCAAGGACATTCCGCCCAACTGTAGAAATTGTTGTTCCAAGTCTCAACAACAATGTCACCCTTGAGTTAGGGATATGAATCCACAAGGATGGTTCCAGGGTGTCACTTAGCTTCCCAAACCAGTTAGCACTCAAGCTCTCACAGGATTCTCAATGCACACAACAATCCAAAGTACACCAACTATCTTCTATCCAGGCTGCACAGCCCAAGAGAATCGACGCCCTTCTCTGCCATGCAACCCCTCAGGATGTCCACCTCTTGTAGGTATCACATTTCTCCCATTATTTAGATCAACCAGTGCATTTGTATGGGCGTCATATCCTTATAAGAAAGCAAGGTTGGTGACCTACAAAGAAGCTTTTGTTCTAATTTTGAATAGCTCATTCTTGGCCCTCCACAACTCTATGGAAAATGATGTAATATTTATGCTATCTTACTCAACGCGCTGAAACCTAGAAGTCAAGGAACTGAATCTGAGGTAGGAAATTTTCCAAGTATGTGTGGTATTCACTAACTCATGATGTATATTCACTATCTCCAGGTGGAATAAAGTATATTAGGGATTCTTAATTGCAATTTTAATTTTTAGATTGAATTCATATATTGAATGAATTATTAGGGAAATGAGTACAAATCCATGAGCGACGCCATGAACAAGATCATAATTAAAGAAGGAATTAGAGAGCTATATCGTGGTCTGATACATAAGCTCATAAAGATGGTGCCTGATGGAGCTGTAGGTTTCTTCACGTATGACGCTCTTAAGAGATGCCACGTTGAGAAGAAGAAGAAGAAGAATGGCGTTAAAGGAGAAGAGATTGGGGTGCTTCCTTCCCTGTGTTTTGGTGCTATCGTCGGTTTGGTTTCCACCACACAATATGTAAGACACCCGACCCCTAAGTACCCTTTGTTAATATTATGGTAGCTCTGGGAGGTATGAACCTCTATTGTGACCTATGACGAGACTAGAATCCTCTGGAAGGAAGTAAAGAATTAAAGGAAACCCTAGACCAGTTGTCGGCTGAACAAATATATTTAAATTGAATTTATTGATTCCCTGAAGGAGAAGTTGGCCCCAGTTAGACTGGCCAGTCCACTATAAATACAAGGCGCCAGTTTCATTATTTCACATCTCAACAATTGCAGTGAGAGCAAAATCTGCGCAGGCAGTTGCAGGCAGAAGTAGTTTGGTGCGCAAGTTTCTGGGAGAGCTGGGAAAGTGGTGTGCTAGCTTCTATGTGGGATCATCTATTTAGTTTAGTTTCTATTCTCTTTCTTGGTGCATTTAGCCTCTCTTGGCTATTGATTGCTACCAAGATTCTCTTCTCGGTCAAGGTCAAGGTGATCGAAGGGTGGCTTCGGCATGTGGTTGGGTGACGAGCGTATCGTCAATGGTTAAACGAGCACAATCCTCTATATTCTAACAGGTTATGGGACCACACCCCCCTTCAGTCAGCCTAAAATGTTGGAAGGAAACATAACCGCTAGGTATTGAGCTCATTGAGGAATTTCCGCTAGAGTCACTAACTTCCAAAGAACTGCAGCTAGGGTTACTAGCAGTAGCAGTTGCAGAAACCCTAATTCTCAGATTCGGCACCTTGTGATGGAGCATCTTGCTCAAGGATAAGATATTCAGATGCGCCCTAACTCAGCGCACCTATTGAATTTCTCAGAAGAAAAAAATGACGAAGTTGAAGTTTTGGATCAAGGCATGACCAGTTATCAGTCAACCGAAGACATGTGTGAAACAATCAGTCTCTTACATTACTCAGCACTTACTGGGACAATTGAAGACGATATGTGGATAATCGACAGTGGATATTCCAGGCACATGACGGGAGATCAAGCTAGACTCTCAGATCTAAATGAGAGAAAGACATTGTACAAAGTGGAGCTTGGAGACAAAAGCACCTACCCCGTCAAAGGATTTGGACAAGCCTCCATCAAATTGGAATCAGGTAATCATGTTCACTTAAGAAATTTTCTATATGTACCTGGTTTAGAAAAGAATCTTGTATCAATATCATGTTTAGAAGACAAAGGAAACATAATAGCCTTCATAGATGAAAACGTTTTATCATGGCATAAGGATTCCAGCATAGAAGATGCTAGGGTTATTGGAAGACGTGAAGGGAATCTATATAGACTACTAGAACGAAATGAAGAAGCCCTAGTACATGATGAATTCAACCCTAATGAGCTTT
>JZKD02S0064415.1:249420-266955 GCA_000966675.3 Picea glauca
CGACCACAATATATTGTGATAATCAGAGTTGTATAAGATTATCCGAGCATCCAGTGTTTCATGAAAGGTCGAAGCACATTGAGATCAAATACTACTTTATTTGAGATAAAGTCCATGAAGGAGAGCTAAAGCTCGAGTATGTCCCCATTGATGAGCAAACAACAGACATCCTGACAAAACCTCTTTCCAGAATCAAGTTTGCATATTTCCGAGAGAAGATGGGGATCATGGAAATAACTCCCTTAGCTGAAAGGGAAGATTCTCCAGGATAGAGAAGGTACGCAAAAATANTCTTGAAAAACATTTATTTTATGATAACTCTCCAGTTAGGAGGGAGCATTGAAAATATTATTTATCTTTGTAATAGTCCAGATTGGACAGATGCTTTCCTGTTCGGAAAGTGGATTGCGATTTCTGACGGACAGTGACTTCCCATTGTAGTTAACATGGGAGGCAGACTTATTGCTGATGTATCATAGACAATGAATTCCCATTATAGGGAGTGGTCTAGGACAGTCATTCTTCTTGGTAGTCACTCCGAGTAGTGGTCAAGTAGAATGGTCTGCCTCGCCGAGCAGTCATTCTTTCGAAGTTCACAGTTCTGAGAATTTTCGAAGAATAATCCGTTTTGGAGGTTGATGCAGGACAAACATTCCTCGAGGGTTATACATTCTCTCCAGGTTACAATTTAGTGTCAAAGGAATGGCCTAGGGTGGGGAATGGTCCGGATAGTTATTCCTCGAGGGAAGACTCATTCTCTCCAGGTTACACTTTGTTTAGTGTCAGAGGAATGGCCCAGGGTGGGGAGTAGTCCAGGCTCAACAATCAGGGACAGTTATTCCTTGAAGGTAGACTCATTCTCTCCAGGTTGCACTTTGTTTAGTGTTGGAAAAATGGCCCAGGGTGGGGAATAGTCCAGGACAGTCATTCCTTAGGGCAGACTCATTCCCTCCAGGTTACACTTTGTTTAGTGTCGGAGGAATGGCCCAGGGTAAGGAATGTTCCAAACATTTCTCGAGGGAAGACTCACTATCTCCAGGTTACACTTTGTTTAGTGTCAGAAGAATGGCCCAGGGTGGGAAATGGTCCAAGTTCAAAAATCAGAAACAATCCTTCTTCCTTGGTTGAGAAGAATGGGGCAGATGGCCCATTATTGATATTCTATATTGAGGACATACATTCTTTCAGACCTCACAGATGTGAGTGAAAGATTGACCCAGATGATTATTATTGATATTCTATATTAAGGGCAGACATTTCAGACCTCACATATGTGAGTGAAAGATTGGCCCAAATGATTATTATTGATGATCTATACTGAGGACATACATTCTTTCATATCTCACAGACGTGAGTGAAAGATTGGTCCAGATGATTCAGTTCTTGTCATAACATTGTTTCCATGCAGGTTGTTATCATATATTTGTTATGAAGAATGAATGAAAGTAGATATGCTACTGTTTGTGATTGTGTTTCACAAGTCTGAGTAGTTGTGTACTACTGGAATATACACATGTGTGTTCTATTAATTGATATTGTACCAGTTGTCATAGGATATTTTCCAGTCGGATAATAATGACAGGTGCTCGTGGTGCTACCAGTTGAATGGTCTGTTGTGCTCAAGACCATACCTCCCTAGCTAGGAGGGAGTGTTAATATTATGGTAGCTTCGGGAGGTATGAACCTCTATTGTGACCTATGACGAGACTAGAATCCTCCGGAAGGAAGCAAAGAATTAAAGGAAACCCTAGACAAGTTGTCATCTGAACAAATATATTTAAATTAAATTTATTGATGCCCTGAAGGAGAAGTCGGCCCCAGTTAGACTAGTCAGTCCACTATAAATACAAGGTGCCAGTTTCATTATTTCACATCTCAGCATTTGCAGTGAGAGAAAAATCTGCGCAGGCAGTTGCAGGAAGCAACAGTTTGGTGTGCAAGTTTCTGGGAGAGCTGGGAAAGTGGTGCGCTAGCTTCTGGGTGGGATCATCTGTTCAGTTTAGTTTCTATTCTCTTGCTTGGTGCATTTAGCCTCTCTTGGCTACTGATTGCTACTAGGATTCTCTTCTCGGTCAAGGTCAAGGTGCTCGGAGGGTGGCTTCGGCCTGTGGTTGGGTGACGAGGGTATCGTCAATGGTTAAACGAGCACAATCCTCTATATTCTAACACCTTTTTTAGGGATGGGGCATCAAAATTTGTCTTCCCTTAATCGTCTTGAATCCTCTTCTACTCAACCATATATTTCTAACGACTGCTACCAGGCTTAAATTTGAGCTCTGGATTGCAAGTTATGGCTTCCCAAAGCTCTTCGGGAATTATCAGTCAAGGGCCACATGGCTCCTACATGGGTCCATATCATTTGTACCATCCCAAGTTCCTAGAAGTCCCGGAGATTACCCAAAGTTCCTACATCCATGATGGAATTCCATCCACTGTCCAATCCAATGACAAAGCTTCATCCTCATTTAACACATAAGCTTAAGGGAAATTCGACGTTCGACGTCGAACACCCATTTTTCTTTCTGTGCGCATATCCTCTGGAGTCCTGAACTGCTGAAGGATCTTGAAATCTTTCCATGTGGATCTGACCTTCGACCCTTTCGACTTATCTAAGATCCTACACCCCAAACCTCCAGAGTTCTGAAGTCCCGGACTCCCAAAGGGTCCACCTTTACACATGATGGCGTAGTAAATGTTGAGGCAAGTACAAGTGGGTCTTGATTACTCCACCCGCTAATAGGCCAAGCGAATATGTGCCAGGGGGGTCACACACGACAAGGAAGATATGACATGTGGCCCCATCAGTGGGTGACATGTGTCATGTTCTAATGGGCACATAGGTTCTGCGAAAAGAATGAATCAAGGTGACACGTGGCATGTTGAACATGGGTCCATGTCACCCTGGGTGAGATTAGCATTCCATGTCACTCTGGAATGACAGTCTTCCAACACCCCTTAGATCTCACGGTTGAGATGTGCCCACATAGATCCAAAGATCTACGACCTCCATTACTTTGTAACTTCGACATTCAGGGGATCCTCTGTGTAACTTCCTATTTTCTCCTGGAGTGGTCAGCGTCGGGCTGACCATGGTCTAGATCCGATGGTCAAGAACATTCCCACAACATCCCCAGATCTATGGATTTTGTCACTTCGCGAGTTCGGTGTTCGCGGGTTCCGCTCACTTACCACCCCCTTTCCCCCAGAGTGTTCAACGTCGGACTGACCTCGACATAGATCCTATTAGTGTCCTATAATGATAGTAGACTTTATGCTTCCGATATTATTTGTGGGTCTCATGATGAAGTTCCTGGCTTGTTGGTCTTGCTGTCTCTTGAAATAAATTTTCCAAGTTATTGTCATTAGGTGATAAAATGGATCATTAGATGAAAGATTTTTTGTTATTCTTGAGTTAAGTGTATTTAAGATGAGTTTTAGACTTATCTTTTCAAGAAGTGATGAGTCTGTACTTTTATTAGAAAAAACTCTAAAATTTCACTTTCGGGAGCTAAGGGCTCTTTTTCATAGCATTCTAAGCTGCCGAAAGCTGTCACTTTCGGTAGATAAAACGACATGTGCGAGGCGCTATAAGCTGCCGAAAGAACAAATTCAGCTAACGGTCAGACTGTCCCATCGGACTCTCAAACCGCCATCAGTACACAACATCATCATCTCAAGTGCTGCTGAAATCGACTGGAATTGGATCATGATACGATCTGGGCAAGTGATTGTTTGTTTGATATGATTATTTAGTGAGATCTATTTAACCCTAATATAGTAGATCCGATCACCATAATCTCGTATCATTCATTTTCCCCGATATATCACATGGTGTCTATCCTGATCAAATGATGCAGTCATCATTATGATCTGATTTTCATTCTATATTAAGGGTTTGTTATAAAAATTCTCATCCAATCTATTCCCCATACCACACATCCTTCCTCTGCTCGATTTTTTATTTTCCCTATATCAATGCCACATTGGTTCCCCAAGCCCGATTCCATTGTATTCCAGGTGTTGACATTTGTTTTGCATATGAAGAAGGGGGGAGCTCTGCTCAGGAAGGAACTCAATGATATAACATATCTGGAATCTCACCCAGAGATTTTCCAGATGTTCAGAGATGATGGTTGTTACAGATACCGTGAAAAACTACAAGGTTTTCACCAAGGAGTGGTTGAGGCATTTGCATTGACCTTTGATGGAGCCAAGGACAGAGTTGGAACAATTGAGGTACAAGTTAATGAAACCATTGTTGTAGCAACAACAGAGATGCCTAGGATTGGTGAAAGATGTTTCAAATCAACCATTACTAAAGACATTGAATTTAGATCTTATCTCAAGCCTGAGAAAAAATGTATCACTTGGAAGAAAGATATCCCTAGATCCTACTTGGAAGAAAAGTGGAAACATTTGTTGAAAGCAATTCAGGTATACATCACATGTGAAGGCAGATATGGTGAGTAATGTTCTACCATTTCAAGCTTATGAACCACTTCACAGGTAGATTCCCTTTGAATCTGCTCTTCTACCTTCATAGAAGATTTACAAAACTGACACACCAGGTCCAGGCCAAACCTAGAAAGGTGCAAGGTAGGCTCTCCCATCATAGCCTCATCAAACTCATAGTGCTTGAAGAATTGAAAAGGAGTAATAAGACTTGGGAGCATCTTCTTTTCTGGGGAGAATTTGAACTAGAACCCCAGCCCAAGGGGAAAAAGAAGACTTTATCCACCAAATCTTTAACACCACATAGTAGTAAAAGGAAGAGAAGATCCATTTCCCCAACAATTGCAGAGGAGCCATCCTTTTCTTCGAGGTCCAAGAGAGCTAAAAAGAAGCTTGATTTCAATCAAGCTATAGAAGGGCAAGCTGGTGCCCCCGAAAAAAATGTCTTGAATCTTCCTTATACAGATTCAGAGGAGGATTTAGAGTTAGTAGAAGGAGAGGTTCCTAAGCAAGATGCTCTTGAAGAAGCACCTTTTTCACCAGAGGTTACAGACCTGGAGATTCCTGAAGCATCAACAAGCAAAGAAAAGAATTCAACATCAAGAAAGATCAAAAAGCTTGAAAAGGAAGTCAGGGAGCTAAGACTTCTAGAAAGGGTGGTTAAATCCCAAAATGAGACTATAAAACAAACATCATCAGAGGTAAGAGATTGTTTCGAAAGGATTGCTAAAATGCATATTAAATTGGAAAAAAGGAATCAAAGAATGCTTAAGGAAAACAAGAAGTTATACAAGAGGGTCAAATGTTTGAAAACTAAATTGGTGCTCAAAGATGCCAAGCTCATAGCACATCCTGGCTTAAAAGATCTAGTAGAGGCTGCAGAAAACCTAAATGAAAAACCTTCAAGATCAAAGCTCTGAAAGAATTCCATATTTTGAAGTATTGCGAAGTTTTTGTAAGCCTGCGGTTTTGGCAGCTTATTCGTTTTCCTCAAGGCGTTGTTAGATGTCGAAAGATCTGCTTTCGGTAGCTAATCCCAATCTGTTTTAAACCTGTAAGTCACTAAAAGTGCAGAAAATGGCAGAATGTTCATCTTTTTGCTCAGATCGAACGTTTTTGGTTTCAGATCATTTGGAAGGGGTTCCAAACAAAAGATAAAAATTAAAGGAATACAGATCATCATCACTTCCCAGTTTTTGAGGCAGATGCTAAGGCAAGAAGGTTAAGTGGCTTTTCAATTTTTGGTCAAAAACTGCTTATTTGTCAAAACAAGATTTTGAAATGTCGTGTCATCACTTGGAAAGTTATTGAAGATATCAGATAGTGTTGAATGTTGTCAAATATTGTTGAAGATCTAGTTGATAAGGGTTTGACCCTTAAATTAGGACTAGATTTGACATATCATACTATTTTTGATTTTATTCTATTTGAAGTATTTCATATCCATTTTTATAGGATCTTGAACTATTATGTAAAGGCTATAAAGCCTATGAATTTTAAGAAAAAATGTGTGGGACTTGGAATGAGAAAAAAATGTAAAAAATGATCACAGGTTTTAATTGACTATAATGAATGAATACAAAGACTTTGTTTCCAGATTCTTGTGTCATTTTTCTGTGGTGAAGTGCTTCTGATGTAAATTGTTATTTTCTTGTTTATCATATCGTTTATCTTTCCCCATTTATTATAAGAAGAGTATGCTCAGGATTTGTTATGGACACCCTGATCTGGCTTAAAGACAATGTTTATGATTTCTTCTGAAGATTGAATGTAGAATTCAGATAAGCCTTGCTCTGCATTCAAAATGATCCCTGATCTTTTCCTCTCTCCATCCTACAAATTATAAGAATCCGCTGATGTGACTATCTTGCCTAGTTATATATGTCTCTGTTATCTATTCATTCAATCGTCTTTGATCTTTGACTCCATTTTTCCCAATGGTCCATTTTATGTCTCAACCAAAACAATTCAAAATCCATAAACAAACCCATGTTTTTCATAACTAGCCTAATATCTCATCTCAAGAAAGCTATATCAGACAGAGAGATCCCTCTCTGAGTCTTGGAGGGCCAGATCCTTGACTCAAAGCGGTTTTGTGGTTACCCCTGCCGATTTCCTCCTCGGCTTGGGAAATTACAAGGTGATAACATAATGGTGACCGTACAGGGGAACTTTCCCCAATAGTACACTTCAAAGTTCCAGATCTGATCACTGATGATGGACAATGACCAGACAGAAGAAGGTTGAGATCATTCACCTGGCGACTCCAATCTCCAGATGAGTTCCAATTAGAAGACTCCACTGGAGGAAGGACCTGAAACATGGCAAGACAACTTGGAAAGATCATGTATTCAAATTCAAATTGTATCCAAGATATCGTTGGCTTTATCTATAACTGTATTCTCTCTTATTATAATCCCGGTCAAGAATTAATTGTTGATGCTCATAATGATCATGATCAAGATGAAGAACCTCAAAAGATTCAGCCTTTACCTATAGCTATGGTATACACTCCCATATCTGTAGATAGTCTAGTAAGACACAAATATCATGCTTCATCTCCTCCCATGGTTGAAATTCCAGCTAACCATCAGCCCTTTTCTTTATCTCCTATAGCTGCAAAGATCCCAAATAGATACAAGCCCCTAGAATTGCCTCATATTCTCCATGACTTCCCTGCCAATTATAACAATAAGCTACCCAGATTTGATGGAGAGGATTCCAAAATCACTGATGAAAAACACATCCAGAGGTTTGAAGATTTCCTTGACCTTTATGAGGTTGATGATGACAATGTCTATATCATGATGTTTTCCTTGTCTTTGCAAGGTAAAGTTAAAAATTAGCTTAAAAACCTTCCAACTGCAAGCATTAGAAATTTTCATCAGTTCATGCAAGTTTTCTTAGATAGATGGGTGATCATAGGAAATATTTTCCTTATCCTAGAAGAGTATGTAAGGCCACCTCCTGGTTTAGCTCAATTGCATTACCCAGATGCCTTTGATCTAGAAATGACATTCCAGTTAAGAGAAAGAGACACCACAACCCTTGAGGAAATACAAAATGTTGCATTTGACGTAGAAGCTAATCTGTTGTACAAAAGGTCCAAGCTAAAAGCAAAGGAAAAGGCTAGAACTGAAAAGAAGCGGATGACACCTTCAGAAGTGAAGCTAGACGTCCTGACCAACACTGTAAAAGAGATAATGCAGGAAATTAGTAGTAGAGAGGAACTTGTTGTTCAAAGACCTCATATCCCACTAGTTCCAGAAACAACAAAGGTCAATATTCCCAAAAAGTTTGCAGCTCAACCATGGTATCTAGGACTGGAAAGTGATAGTTTCATGTACTCAATTCAGGATATAGTCGAAGATGAAGTTCAAAATCAGAAGATGGAGGAAGATTCTCCTGATATGATATGCATGTTCAATGGATTTTCATCCATGGATGATTCAAACCAAGCTTGATTGGTATGATGACAATTATGATCATAATGCAGAAAGTCTTGGGGTAAGTGGACACACTTTACCCTTGTGCTTCTCTTCTTTTTAAATTTTTGAAGGAAATTTATGAACAAGTGGTAAATATCAAAGAAGGTAAATCTTTTGATGAGATAGTGAAGGATGTTAGTGTTGAGAAAGAGGTTATTTTAGATCCAGGATTACAATATCTAGGTTTCTCTGATTTTCAAAGTTCAGGGAAAAATTAAGAGCCCGAAACAAAATTCGAAACTCTGGAATGTAATTCTTTACCATTAGAAGTTAATTCTTTTTAGGTGCATATTCAGTCAAATTTCACGAAGAAAAATATTTGGCATTGTCAAAAACTAAATATTTGGGAATGTCAAACCTTGTTACAATATGAGATTCAAGAAAATATATTACATTATTTTTGTTAACCACCTTGAGAGGAATTTCTATGTCCAATGTGTGAAATAGTCTATTGCAGTTAGGATGTACTTGTGAATATGGAAATGTTATGATTGATCTCTCCTATCACATCTAAAACCCATTGTTGGAATGGACGTTCAATTAAAATAGGTTGAAGAGGAAAGGCATGTTTATTTTCACTTCCATTTTCCTTTTGACATTCTTTGCACCTCCTGGCATATGCATGAGCATCTCTGAATAATGTGGGTCATTAGTAACCTACTCTAAGAATTTTGTATGTTGTGGTGTCTCCTATAAAATGTCATCCAGTTGGACCATCGTAAATTTTATATAGGAACTTTTTAGCATCATCTTTCTCTAGACATCTCGGGAAAATGTCATCATAGTTCTTACTCAATAATATCCTCTGAGCAAGGTGATATTGGGATTATTTGAGCCGAAGAGATATTTTATTTTTTGGTTCCATGTACCGTGGATCTATGCTATGATTCAAATAATACTTCATCTCATAATACCATGGGTCAGTATTGACAGGGATATAGAAAACTTCCTTTTCCAACAATTTCTTATCTTCATAAAGTTCATCTTCTTGATTTTCATTTCCTGTTAATTTAGCTACTAGCTTGCAAAGTCCTTGTCCCTTCACAATATTTGCAGACCTTATATCTAAGTCATATTATTGTTAATTTTTCATCCAGTTGGATCATTTGTGACGACAACCCCCTTCCCTCCTTTGGGTTGGCACGACCTCCTGGTCTAGGATCGTTTAATTCATCGAACTGAATGGTTCATTGGGCTCTTGATGGAACCAATTGACTTGACACCGACCCTTTTACAATTCCTTGTCACCCGCGATGTGGCACATGCAGAACCTCTCCTTAGCACTTCCATATTTTGCGTCGATGACCTTAGCTTTCGATGCTAGGCTCTTCCGTTGATGTGACCTCAGATTATGACCATGGGCCAACTCCTTTCGTGACCCCACACTTTGGGACTTTCAAGACCGAATTCTTCCTCCTTTCCGACTTCTGAATCGGTGAATGATTTGGGACCAGATCTATGGTCCACACTCTTCTTGTGATCTACGGCTGTGATCGAATCACGAGTTCATATTTCGTGATACTTGTCTCCTCTCGACTCTGTTTATTTCGATCGTGAATAAAAAACGTGATGATCCCTTGCCACACATCCTTCCATATCCAATGGCCTAGACTGAGATCGCTCTTCGCGACTTCATGAAGACCCTTGTTCGCTCTCACAAACTTTCTGAAGTTCCTTCTCCCGAACCTCTCTATCTTATGCCACTTGTTTCCTCCTTGAAGATGGATGATGTTTCCGTCTTCGGGACTCTAGCAAGTCCTCGACTCCTTTTTTCAAACTTAGCACAATCCTTCTTTCGAGACTTAGACTGTTCTCGAAACTCCTTTATGCAATCCTTGCAAAAATCTGTGCAACTCTCCTGCAACTTTGCTTGGCTTCAAAACCTCCAAGGTTCCAAGTTATTCTTCGAGCTTCCTGTTCCCTCCTGGCCATCTCTCGCTCGGCTTCCTGAGCTTATATGGTGAACTATCGACACCTTAGGTTCACTCCTTGCACTTGGCTTAGTTCTTCGACGACTTCTCCCTCAGCCTTATAGAAAGGTTAAGGCATCTCATTTCCTTTGTTGATGCACTTCTTGCAAATCCTTCCTTCACTAGAATGTTCAACAATTCTAGGATTATTTCATACCCTCAACCGTGTAGTTCCCGGGTATGCTCATGCAAGCTTGATTCTCTCCTGGCAGAGAATTCCATAGTGTTCAGTAACTCTATGTTGTGCCTCTCTCCACACAGTCTTTATTTTCAGGGGATGTAACCGCCTTGAAATTTCTCCCTGATTCTGTAAATTAATCTGGTGTGCCCTCCTGGAAGCTTCTCTTTTGACTCCCTTGAGTTCAGACACACACTCCGTGCATCAGCTCACAGAGTTCCCAATCTCTGTCGCACACTCCTTGCACTTAGCCTAGATAACTAGACTTAACTTAACACACTCGTGGATAGAAAATTGTATCTATATCCTTGTAGACGATTTCTAACATCCATCTACAATTCACAAACATGTAAAAGACATTCACAAC
This sequence comes from Picea glauca, assembly GCA_000966675.3. Lineage (NCBI taxonomy): Eukaryota > Viridiplantae > Streptophyta > Pinopsida > Pinales > Pinaceae > Picea > Picea glauca. The sequence goes on from JZKD02S0064415.1 coordinate 259,876, forward strand.
ACAACATCCATTAAACATAAATATAAAATAGGAAAAACTGTCATTTTCTATTAATGGTGGAATGCCAAATTACAATGGTGGAGTCCGAGCTACAACTAAGTCTCGGCTCTCTATGTTTTCAACCTCCTATAGTCTACTGCCTAACCTCTACTTTGCTTACAATACATCAATTTATACAAGAGGGGCTCAAATGAGCTTCCCTCGCAAGCTAACAAATGGTGTCAAATCACCACCCCCAATGCTTATCGAAAGGACAAATTACAATGATGGCAATCATGCTCCAAATCGGACGTAGATACATTCTATCATTAGCCTATTAATGGCGACCTTATATCTAGCTTGTACGAAAGAACAATTTGGCTCATCCATCTTTTCTTAAATTAATGCCTGGATCATGCCTTGGATTCTCGAGGCAAAAATGAGATGGTGGCGCCTCTCTTCTCTTGAATCCGCACCACGCGTGTTAATTAGTTGGTGTGTGTTGAGATGGATTGATGCTCCTTCATCATACTCCACATCGACAAAAATCATGAGCTCCTGCTCATGAGATTTCCAACGTGGTTGAAATCCACCTGGATCCCAAAATTTCTCTTGGAGTTGTCTATCGGCTCCTCTGCTTCGCACTGTTTCTCCTGCACCATCCCCGCTACTCGTGCAAGTATTATGTCATTCCTCTTATTCGTGCTAACCAATTTTGTTGCTGACCTCGACATCGGCTTTCTTATCTCCTCGGTCACCTTGTCCAGTTGCTCGATCGGTTGGTTCCTCTATTGCAGGCTAGCTCGCTGCACCCGCTCCCTGTCGATGGGAAAATCTCACTGACCTCGCAAGACATCTTCTTCCTTTGTGTCCTTAGCTTGCCACTCTGCTACAGTTTTCACCCCTGCAGGCTCCTCATCACTGAATCGTTGTTCAACTACCACTTCTCCTCACAGATTTTTTCGTGCCAGTCCTTCGGTTGTTCCCATTCTAGCTTCCTCTAGTGGTGACTCGTGTTGGTGTATATCCTCCATCATGGCTATTCCTTGCCAGCCACATTCTGGTTCTGGATTTCCCAACCAATCCTCCAGTACCTTCAACTCCAATTCCCATTGAGTGAATAACTCAACTGGGCATTCTTCTTCTATTGGGACAGACATCAGTATCTATTTTGTTTCCTCCATGATAGTCTCTCTTGGTTGTCCTTCTTTCGCCTCTACAACATCTGTGTTAGCCTCTTTTCGGCCGCTTGGTAGGAATATATAAACTCCTCCAATGATCAAAACAATCTTTTGACCCTTCTCCTCTGTGACAGAAGTTTGTAACTCCTCATCATCTTCATTCACGTGGCTCATAGTTTTGCATGAATCTCCATCTGAGTGAGGTCTCTCTCCTACCTACTCTTCATATGTCAATGAAATCCCCATTGAGCTCATCTCTTTTCCCTTACTCACCTGGAAATTTGGGATGTATCCTATACCCACCTGGAAGTATACAATATCCATTGATCCCTTCTCGTTGCCCACCTAGAAATCTATGAGACTCTTGCCAGATCTCTTTCCCTTATGACTGAGGTTTTCAACATGCCTCAGCCACCTTTTTAACATTTGTTGCTGCCTCCTAGCCAACAACTTCTAAACATGCCACATGGTTTCCCTCTTCAAATGCCATTTGTACCTCCAGTGTACCTTTGACTCCTGCTGCATATTGAATGCAAGATTCTTCATATGTGCTCAGATTTCCCTGAGCTCCTTGTCCATCTCTGCTTTTCTCTTCTGCAAATGGACTTCTCCTTGACCATGCTTATGATCGTAAATGGCCATATTCACCTTCTACCCTCCCTCCTTGCAAGTCTATTTCTCACTCTGCAAGTAAGAGCATCTTCAGCTTCTCCCTCGCCTGAGATATACAGACAATAATTTTCTCCAATACCACTCATGGGGCAAACCCCCTTCCCTCCTTTAGGCTAGCACGACCTCCCGATATAAGATCGTTCAAGTCATCGAACTGAATGGTTCTTTGGGCTCCTGATGGAACCGATTGACTTGACACGGGCCCTTTTTCAATTCCTTGGCACCCGCAATGTGGCACTTGTGGACCCTCTCCTTAGACCTTCCAGCTTTTGCATCAATGACCTTAGCTTTTGATGCTAGGCTATTCCATTGATGTGACCTCGGATTATGACTGTGGTTCAAATCCTTTAGCGACCCCACACTTCGGGACTTTCGCAAGTGGATTCTTTCTCCTTTCTAACTTCTGAATTGACGAATGCTTTGGGACTAGATCTATAGTCCACACTCTTCTCGCGATCAATGATTGTGATCAAATTGTAAGTTTGGATTTCGCGAGTCTTGTCTCCTCTTGACTCTGCTTCTTCCGATCATGAATCAACGATGCACTGATCCCTTGCCACGCATCCTTCCAGATCCAACGACCTAGACTGATATCGCTCTTCGCGACTTCGTGAAGACCCTTGTTCGCTCCTGCAAACCTTCTGAAGTTCCTTCTCTCGAACCTCTCGATCTTCTTCCACCTGTCTCCTCCTTGACGATGTATGAATTTTCTGTCTTCGGGACTCCAGCAAGTCCTCGACTCATTTTTGCGCACTTAACACAATATTTCTTTCGAGACTTAGACTGTTCTCGAAACTCCTTTCTGCACTGCTTGAATAAATCTGTGCAACTCTCCTGCGACTTTGCTCGACTTCAAAAACTCCAAGGTTCCAAGTTCTTCTTCGAGCTTCCTATGCCCTCCTGGCAGTCTCTCGCTTGGATTCTTGATCCTATAAGGTGAACTCTCGACACCTTAGGTGCACTCATTGCACTTGGCTTAGTTCTTCAACAACTTCTCCCTCGGTCTTATGGAAAGGTTAAGGCATCTCCTTTCCTTTGTCGATGCACTTCTTGCAAAACCTTCCTTCACTAGAATGTTCAACAATTTTGGGATTATTTCATACCCTCAACCATGTAGTTCTTGGGTATGCTCACGCAAGCTCGATGCCCTCCTGGAAGAGTATTTCAGAGTGTTCGGTAACTCTGTATTGTGCCTCTCTCCACATAGTCTTTATTTTCAGGGGATGTAATCACCTTGAAATTTCTCCTTGAGTTTATAAATTAATCTGGTGTGCCCTCATGAGAGCTTCTCTTCTGACTCCTTTGACATCAGACATGCACTCCTTGCGTTGGCTCATAGATTTTTGAATCTCTGTCGTGCACTCCTTGCACTTAGCCTAGAGAACCAGAGTTAACTTAACACACTCGCGAATAGAAAAATGTATCTCTATCCCTGCAGATGATTTCTAACATCTATCTACAATTCACAAACATGTAAAAGACATTCACAACACAACATCCTTTAAATGGAAATGTAAAACAGGAAAAACTGTCATTTTCTATTAATTGTGGAATGAAAATTACAATGGTGGAGTTCGAGTTACAACTGAGTCTCGACTCTCTATGTTTTTAAACCTCTTATCGTCTATTGCCTAACCTCTACTTTGCTTACAATACATCAATTTATACAAGAGGGGCTCAAATGAGATTCCCTCGCAAGCTAACAAATGGTGTCAAATAACCACCCCTAATGCTTATCGAAAGGACAAATTACAATGATGGAAATCCTGCTTCAAATCGGATGCAGATCCATTCTGTCGTCAACCTATTAATGGAGACCTTATCTCCAGCTTGTGCGGAAGCACTATTTGGCTCTTCCATATTGTCTTTAATTAATGCATGGATCATGCCTTAGATTCTTGAGGAAAAAATGAGAGGGTGGCACCTCTCTTCTCTTGAATGCGCACCACGTGTGTTAATTAGTTGGTGCATGATGAGATGGAGCAATGCTCCTGCATCAATTTTTCTCCCAAATCATTTTGAACCAATCTATTCCTTGCAACAAGGTAAGGTACCACCACTTTTTTTCTAGATTGAAGCAGATCTGGTATGAAATGTTTGACTTCTTTAAATATTGCATAGGATTGCTTGTCTACCTATGGGTAATCAATTTATTATCCTTGCAACCTTGAACTCATAAAATCAATTGGGAATTCATTCCCCTCATCATTCTTCTGGGTGCGGACTGCTACAAACGCAATGTCAAAGGAAAAAGTATAAAGTATAAAATCTTTAGAAAAGTTTGGGCTCATTAATGTTGGAGCTTTTGTTATTTCTTCCCTGATATTTATGAATGATTCATTTTCTTTGGGGCCCCATTTATAATCAATATTTTTCTTAATCATGTCTTGAAGAAGCTTAACAATCTCCACAAAGCTTGGAACAAACCTTCTTACAACATTAATTTTCCCAAGAAATGATTGCATGGATTTCTTGTTATGGGGATATGGAATCTTTGAAATAGCCTTAGTTCTTTCAAGTTATATCATTATCCCATATTTGAAGACAATGAATCCTAATAATCTGCCTCCATTTACTACAAATATATATTCCTTAGGATTCAAGGATATACCATATATTTTGCATCTGTTAAATATTTTTATCAGGTGAGATACATGATCCTTTTTTTCCTTGGAAAATATAGCAGCATCATCAAGATATACTACCACACAGTTTCCAATTAGTCCTCTGAATGTAATATCCTACATTGATTAGTCGGAATGGAATTTTCTTGTATGCATAAGTTCCCCATTTTGTTCAGAAAGAAGTTTTCAATTGATCATCGTGGGAAACCAATACTTGATTGTAACCAAAAAATCCATCTAGCGGGGAAATTATTTCAGAACCAAAGATGCATTGTAAGATTCATTCCATGGGTGGTACAGAGTAATTGTGTTTTTCAGGTGCCTTATTCAAGTTTCTGAAATCAACACATAGTTTGATATCCCCATTATTTTTTCTTACATGCACCAAGTTAGCTATCCATTGGGTGTCTCTGACTGGAAAAATGATCTTTGTTTCCAAGATTTTATTCAACTCTTCCTTTACCAAAGGTTCTAAGTTTGCATTCATCTTTCTAAACTTCTGTTGAAATGGATTTGTTTGAGGCTTCATAGGAATGATGTGCCATATAATATTGGTATCATATGTCTTGAGGTAATCATATGTCTAGAAAAAGATGTATTTATATTCCTTGAACAACTTGATGAAATCTTGTTTCTCTCCTAGAGAACAATTCTTGCCAAGGTTAAAATTTTGTAGTCTGTTGTGTGTCCCAATAATAATCACTTCAAACTGTGTGGGTGAACTGGTTATTTTGCAATTTGTAATCTTCTTGAATTTTTCTTGTAGATCATGATTTTTTTCAATCCTTACCACAGTCTTGGGAATATTATTGATTGAAGTGACTTTTCTTCCTCCCACATGGTCTGCTGAATTTGGTGCATAAGAGTTGACCTATTGATCATGTCGGCCTTCATCACTGATAGAATCCTTGAAAATATCTTCTAGATGCAGAAAAATTATGATTTGATCGTCATTATCAAAAATTCTCCAATTTGTTATGTTGTCAGGAACTAAGGGCCAATACAATAATTCCAAAGAAAATGTATCAGGCATTATTCCTTCTGATGGAACTAGTTTAGATGCAACATTAGCTAATAAATCTACATCATAATGTAATGAACAAGGAACATGATTGATATTAAATGCATCAAAGTTTTTAATCATATCCCATACCTCTTGCTGGTAATGTTTAAGGTGACTGGAAAGGCAATGGATAGTGTTTATTACCTATCTTATCACAATATTTGAATCACCAAATAAATTTATCAACTTCATCTTCATGTCTACTGCTTTTTTCAATCCTTGAATGAGATATTCATATCCAGTAGTGTTTCTTCTGCCACCAAGGTATTTCAGTATGTAGCCAACACCTACACCTTCAAAAGACTTGGATCCATCAAAGAACAGAGTCCACATGTTAGGATCACCTTTAGATTTAGCTTGGGACTCAATGTTTATTTTATGTTTTGGATTTTTTTTGTTAGCAGAAATGTGTACATCTAAATTAATTTCAAAAACTATGTTAGTCTTTACATCAAAGTAAGTGTTAGTTTTATCTACGATATCACAATTGGTCTCAACAATCTGAGTGCAATGAGATTTATATTGCGTGTATGATTTCACATGAGGAGAAATTTCGGCAATATGATTTCCAAAGAAGGAATTATAACTATAATTCCATGGAATCGAATGATTGAACATTATGGGCTCATTGGGATCATTTAAATCTATCACCACATGTTTCATATGTTATTCCCTGTCTACCCTGATTTGATTTGGTTTCCTATTGTAAGGCGGCCATAAGTGTGACCAATCAGTAGCAAAGTATCCATTCAACATAGCAGATCAATCTCTTCTTAGGAGAAACCCATATGTGTTTGGGATGTCAACTACTATGATATCAATTGTCTGATGTACCTTTGGATTGGATGCTAATATGATTGATATTTTCTTTAATTCCCCCATGACCTTGACATTCGATATGTCTAATTGTATGATTTGGATATCATATTTCTCATTTTTAGCATTAAATTTATCACAAACTTTAAGGGGAATAACATTTGAATAATATCATGAGTCAACCATACATTTATGGACATTCCTATTGAAGATTTCAAAGGTTAACAGAAAAGGAGGAGTGTTATATTTTGATATTTGTCCAATAAGGGATACATTGACAACATATTGTTTCTTTGGGGTTGTCTTTTCAGTAATTTGACCAATTCTACTCTTCCCTTTAATTCTTCCCACATTAACCTCTTTGGTATTACTTGGAGAATTACCTTGTAATGTTTTAATGAAATTATATTGGATCTAAGGTAACTTCATAAGTTCAAACAGAGAAATATTATCTTTTGTTATTTTCAAGTCTTTCAAGAAATCATAATCCAGTTTAGATGGAGGGGTAGAATATGCAGTTGGTTTATCACCAAAGGATGTATTCTATGTATTGGGTGCTATATTTGTGGGTTCAAAAGTTGAAGGAGAATGTTAAGAACCAAATATCAATATAGCATAGAAAGTCCTCATAAAAAGTACTCAACGCCTTGAAAAAGAGATAATTTTAGATAATAAGCCTCTTCGAGGGGGCAACCTTCTTTTACCCCACTTAAATGTTCAAGTACAAGATGATTCAAAATGAAAA
>JZKD02S0064415.1:280067-303514 GCA_000966675.3 Picea glauca
AATGAAAATGTCTCCTTGGTATATATAGGAGACTAGAAGGTATAATTACAACTAATGGCCTAAAGCTGACATAAATAAAATAACATTACTAATATAATATGCCCCAATTAAGGGGGTAATGAGACAATATTAGGGCTTAACAGAGAATCTGAGTATGATGTCTTAATTTTGATCCTAGTGGTAACAACATTTTGGGACATTTGTATTTCCTAAATATTTGTTTCTTTCCCTTCTTCCAAATCAAAAGAGATATCCCAAAAATAATTCACTCATTGTTCATTAGGTTCCTCAGTGTCTTGGTATTTGTCTTGTTTTTCAGTTTCCTCCTCTTCTTCTTCACCTTTCTTTGAATCAGTAGGGGTGTCGGTTTCCCAATATTTAAAGGCCTTTATAAAATCTTCAACATTTATGCCTTATGTAGGAGGAGTTGTTTTAGTGGTGGGGGCAGTACTTTTCTTGGGAGGAAATTTGAATAATTTTTTGGGGTTGGAACTACCTTCTCCAATATTTTTCTTCATGTCAATTATTTCATTTTAAAGTTTCTTGACAATTATTTGTATTTCTTCCATGTATGTGGATTCTTGATCCTTCTTATCTTAAGAGGTTTTTGTCATAGTAGTCTTGGTTTTGGTACCAGTTTTTTCTTTTGAAGCCTCAACTCTAGGGTTAACTTTAAGATTGAGCATATCCCTTTAAATGTTAATAGATTCTTTAAAGTTATCCTATAGAGTATTCTTTTCATCCCTTTTAACAAACATTTCCATAGAAATTGGGAGGGATGAGGGGTAAAATTCAATTAAAACATCTTCAGCAGACTTGGAAGCAGGAGGGATTTTATTTTTTAATGTGAGAAACCTTGGATTAAAACATTTAAACTTTTCTTTTGCTTCCATTTTGATCCTTTAGAGTTCTAGAACTAATGTTGTTGGGGTTTTTTCCTCACCAAATTTTTCCATAAAAGCAGTTTCAAAAGCATTCCAACTAGTGACTAAAGCTTGAGCTAAAGAAAAGTACCAAGTTGAAGCTTTGTTTTCAAACATGTAAGGAAATATCCTGCAAACAATATCCTCGTGTTCTACATCCATTAACCTCACATCAAGCATAAATTTCTTAGTATGTTCCTCAGTAGATTATTTCTTGTTAGGGTCGAACTTGGGAAGAAACTTCTTGGGATGTTTAGGCAGTTGGTGAACTACCCTAGGTATTGCAACAATGTATAGAACCATCTAGGGTTTATTATTTGGTTGATTGGAATTAACCCCAGCCATTGGTTGAGGGTTTTGGGGGATTTCTCCTTCAGGTTCAACTCTAGGAATTCTAGGTGGAGAATTAGGGGGAAGGGGAGGTTGACCACCTCTAACTAGTAAGTGGTTCTCTAATACAAAGTCCAAGAGCTCTACAACCCCTCGTAACACTTATGAAAGCCGATAACCAGGTATTCTGATATTTAGGTTTACTTCATGAGTTCGGGGAACTTCAAGAGTCAGTTCTTTCCACATTGGATTCTTATGTCCCCCGGGTATCGAAAATTCAAAAGAACGTTTTCCATTTTGCCTACTCCACTATCGAGTTAATACATTCTTATGGGTATATTTTATTACTCACTCAAGTTCGATGTCCGATAATTACTGAGAAATTAGTGACAAGGGTTTAGATAGAGAAACACATCGTTGAGTGGAGACTTGTACATGAGTGTTCATATAACTGAGGATTGAATATTTTTCAGGGTCGATTGGCTGAGAATTATTGTGTCGAGTCATTTTTATTAGCGGAATTGAACAGGTAGGATCTTGGAATTTTTTAGTAACCATTCAGTACTACGACCCTCCTTCTAGCACCATTTTCTTTGACGGGTCTAAATGGATTGTCAAGTAGGTAAGGGAGAACACCTTATGGAAGGTCCTAGTTAGACCTACTCTCATTTGGAATAACATTTCTAACCAGTATGTGGGCCTTGTTGGCACTCTAAAATATTTTTTAATTATAAATATGAGAACATAATGTTTTCAAATGAATTGAAATATGAAATAAATGCTTAACTATTTCTATCTAAGACTATGCTAACCTATTATACACTACCCTATCTTATCATAATCAAGAGAAAACTAAAATTATAAGTGCAGTAAAAAATGATATCACCAGCACTAGAAAGAATTCATATATACCAGCAATAAGTGAAAACAATAATGATATAGATATATTTACAATTAGTTGCATAGTATACACATAACATCATTTATGTACTCATATAGAAACAAGTGATAGCATAAACATCAAGAACAGAAGTAAGAAATAGTTCACACGACAAAGTTCTATAACACTTAAGCAGAAGACAAATACATAAAGAGAAATCTCATATACATTTTTTTCACCACAAATTCCCAAAACTTGTCTCTTGTTATTTATCAATAAGAGGTAGTAGTACTTTCCAAAATGTATAATGGGGAAAAGTCCTTTCTTCCTTGTAGTCCTCTCTTTTATGAAATAAGAGAAATTGTTCACATTTTGTAACTGTCGTCATATCAGATGACAATTACGAACCATCGTTTCATATTCTCTACATGGATTTTACAATTTTAGAAAGATCAAAATAAGAAGGGTCTATTACAAAATACGACGATCATGAGACTCTCTGAAGTTCCATAAAATCTCAATATTTCTTCCACAATTCGTAATCTCTCAAGATTACATCTAGCCTGTCTAGTTGCTTTTTCTCTAAGTCCAAGTCATCATCACATATTTTGGTTGACACTTCCAGTTTTAGACTTTGTTCAGTTTTCTTTACATAGTCTTTTCCCATTGTGATCAATCTTTTTTATTTTATCAACTATTCTTTTAAGACTTCCTTATTTACCTTTGTGATCTGCTCAATAACTTGTTGACCAACATCTCTTTGAGTTTCTACCTCAGCTATCCATATTTCACCAGGAGTCGCTTCATCAAGGTTTGGCATGACTTCCATTCCAAATTATTCCAGTATTTCATCTAAGGAATTCCATAATCTCTTGCAAGCTTTGGTTACTATCTTATGTATGCTTCCAATGTCTTCTAGGATGGGTTTTTTGGTATCAAAGAGGACCTAGTCCTTTAGCTTTTGTATGGAATTATAGATTGGAAAGGTACTTGGTGGAATTTCTAATACCTTCTCCTCATCTCTTCCATTTAATCTTTTAGCTTAATCGGATCATCTATGTTCCCTTGAATATTGTTCAATACATAGAACGCTCCTTATGTACCATTCTCATCTCTTCATTGGTAGTTTTGGCCTATTCTTTTACATCTTCCAAGACAAGATCTCCTTTTTTCTTTCTTCTAGAGCCTTTTCAAGTTTATGTTTATCTTGTTCTAGCTGTAGGATTTTATGCTCCAGTTGTTTTGTTAACTTGTTGGATTCTATGTGTTATGTCTGCCAGTTTTCTATCTCTTGAGCATGAGTAGCCTTCAATTTCTATGTTTCTTGTGAATGTGTCAACTTAATAGCATCTATCTCTCCCATGTGTATACCTTCATCTATGTGGGTCTTTTTATCGAACTCTATATTCAATTTTCCCTTTGGACTTGCAACACCTTTTCCATCTCTTCTTTTTGAAGATTTTCTATTGTACTGGCTTCCTTTTTGAACTCATCAATAATATTGTTCCTCTTTGTTCTCAACAATTCTTCCAGTTCAACTATTCTATCTTGTGAGGTGTCCAATGCAGCACCTAGTTCATATGTTGACATTAAATTAGCTCCTACAAATGCATTAATAGATGAAGAAATTTGTAGAGGATTGTTCTTGTGATGTGAGCCTGCTTTCCACATAATGGACCTCTTGAAAGACCATTGGATGAGATTTGTTTCTCCCCTTTTCCCCTTGTTCTATCTCTTCTCAATACCTTTTTTCTTGTTATTGTAATAGTAATCACCAACATCTACTACATCCTCTTCCAATTCCAGCACCTGAGAGGAATATGAGAAATTCCCTAGAATTTCCTTCAAGGGGTGCACTCTTGAATTAGTATGTGAACTATACTAACACTTGGACTTGTTGCACCATTATTAGCCTCATCTAATTTTCTCTTATTTTCTCTTTCTGCTTCTTCTTCAGCATTCTTTCTTGCCTCATCTTTAGCAACCTTTTTTCTTTCTTCTTTTTCTTTTTTCTTTCTTCATTATGCCTTAGCAGCCATCTTCTACCTTTCCTCTTCTTGTTTTTCTTTTCTATTTTGCTCTGCATCTTGTTGTGATTTTGCTTCTTTCGCAACATTCCTTTTCTTCTCATCAACAATTTTTCTTAGGGCTTCATCTCTTTTCTTCTTCTCCTCTAGTTTAGGTTTCCTTTTGTCATCCTCCTTTTTTTTTCTTGGCTTCATATTGTTCCTTTTTATTTTCCATCTCCATATTTGTTTGCTTCCTTTGGAACTCAGCTTCAACTTCTAGTCATTTATTGTATCTTTTTCTGCTTTCCTTTTTTCTTCTTCTTCCTTTGCCTCTAACTTTTATTTTTCTTTAGATATAAGCAATAGGAATTGTTCTTTGGCTATTTTCATTTTCTCTTCTTCCCATTTGGAGTTTCTCCTACGCTGGCTCATCTTTTAACCTGTTTAAAATCTCTTAAAAGAAGAAGGATCTCTTGAATATTTCTTCTACATAATTTACCTCATGAAGTACATGGTGTGTTAAACCAACATCTTTGGCATGCTCAGCTACCAAGTCCTTTGGGTCATGCCCTTTTGGTTCTCTTGTACATAGGTAGATTTCTTGTAGTGTTTCAGCTTCCTTTCTGGCATGAGGGCCACTGGACAATACATATCCCCCTAAGTTTAGTGGAAATTTGGGCCAAAGTTTCTTATTATTATTAGGATATTTAGATGCTTAGGAGTTAATTGAGTTCAACTGGGTCTAATGTGTAATTAGGTAAAAGTGTGTTTCTTTAGTATGCATTTGTAGTTAGGAAATCCAACGGTCATGATATGTTCCCGACATTGAGTGATCTGACGGTTCATATTCTCCTCGATCTTAACGACTACATTGATATGTGGCTTAACACACGATTGGTCCATGATATCTATTTAAAGAGCATGGAGGGTCATTTGTCGATGATTGAGATCGTTTCAGTCAAGAATTATTTTCGTTTCACTCGAAAAAGTTTTTCGTTTGCCCGAGATATGGTCATTTCAATCAGATCTGGAGGTATAAAGCTTGAATACGCCCTTTTAAATTTTTGCAGAGAACTAGTATTTTTCTTTATTTCAGTTTTTCTGTTTTTAATTTCCAGGTTACTACTCTTTTTTATCTGTGTATTCTCTTTTCCCCACGCCCTGTGCTATCTCGGAAAATCAGAAATAGATCTGAAAATGGTTTTCTTGTTTACATATATGCTTTGTTGTGCGCTTTGTGTGATTTTGGTAAATCATAAATAGAGGGAAAACTTGCATATTCCTGGTAAGTTAACAGAGATCTAACTCTTGTTTTCGTCGAGAAGAGAATTTTTTTTCTTGTGTGAAATGAATTTTTTATGAGCACACTCTCCAAGGTTGTCTTCAACAACAACAACAACAACACCCTCAATCCTCCTTTTAAATAATATAATATGTTTTCCACTAGCTCACTTGGTTAAAAATTACTTTACTTAGTAAGAGGTCTTGAGTTCATGTATTTCTTGTGTTACTTTTTTTTTTTTAATCCATGCATTCATTATAAAGTGCATTCCACTTAAATTATAAAAGTGAATCACTATTAAATAACTTTAATATTTTATTTTAAGTTATTTTGCATGCAACTTTCATTTACAAAGTAACTTCATTGTAAAAGTGATTCTCGCTTATTCCATAAAAGCGGGTCACTTCATAAGTAACTTATTTAAAAGTGAGGTTATAGGCATAGTTGGGAGGAGCATCACCACATGGACCAACTTATACTTGCCACATGGGTCTTTGGTTATCGTTTATTCCTTTTTTCAAAAAAGCATAACTTTCACATCCAAAGTCTATTTTCAGTGTCGTTTTTTTTAACAACCTATTTTTTTGAGATCTTTCCATCCATACCATCAGTTTCATATTTTTCTGCATATTTTAATATGGAATCTCTCAATTATATTTTTCTTACTAGTACTAACTACTTCTCATGGAAGTCCCATATGGAGGATCTATTAAGAAGTAAAAAATTGTATCGGATCACCATGGGAAAATAACTAGAACCCATTGATGATGAAAACAAATTAAAATTGGAAAACAAGAATGACGAAGCATGTGGAATTATTGGAATGTCCATCTCTCATGATTTAAGGTTTCACCTTCAAGGAATTAATGACCCTGGTGATGGTTGGGAAAAAGATCAAAATTGTATTTTGTAAACACAATATTATTCGAGCCCACTAGTTGGAGAATTAGTTATTGACCTTAAGTCCAAATGATTTTCCTTGCATTGAAGATTACTTAACTAAGTTTAAAACAATTATAATTGTATGTATACAATGAAAAATAGATCTTTCAAAAGATCGATGCATATATGTCATTCTTGCTAAGTTTGGTAGCGCATATTCTGTTTTTGTATCTACCTTTTATGCCACTAGACAAGCTCTAGGAACTGCATATAAAAAACCCTATCTTGAGTCCTTTTGTAATGCTTTGATTCAAGAGCAAGATAAGATTATGCAGCTTGGATTGATTAGTACTATAGGTACCTCCAAACAAATCTTAGTTGTCTATCAAAAATATAAATCCAATAATCCCAAGAAGCAACATCCTCACCACTATAACAAGAAAAACAAGGGTCCCAACCCTCTCAGGAAGATTCAGCTCCTAATGGTGACAAATGAGAAAAATCTAAAAATAAAAATACTAATAAACATTGCAACTTTTGTGGGAAAGATGGTCATGATGATTCCAAATGTTTTAAGAATATGGAAACTTTAGAATCAGTGATGAAGAAGCACAACATCAGTATTGATTATTCTTCTTCGTTTTCTCATGGACATGCACTTTATGTTTCTGGTTTCTCCTTCAATGCAACTTCTACTTCTTCTTCTGATGAGTGGCTTATTGATTCTAGAGCATATTATCATGTGGCTAAGGATAAAGCCATATTTTATACTCTAAATGAATGTAACAACAAGAAACTATCTGTTGGTGATCATAGATTTCTTAGTGTTGTAGGGTCTGGAATAGTTCATGTAGATAATGGTCATTTTAATGATGTATTATGTGTTCCAAGTCTTTCCTGCAACCTTCTATTAGTATATAAAATCACCCATTCAAGTGAAGGTAAAACCATAGATTTTTCACCTCACCAAGTTGTCACTAGTACATATTGGAAAAATTTCAACGTTATGGACAAAATTGGCCATACTATCGAAAAATAGAGGAATTTTTTAATTTTTTTCTCCATATTTCCCAATAGTGTCGTCCTTGCGATGTACTACAAACACATGTCGCTATTGAGACGAAGGTAGGAAGACGTCTCTATTGCGATGACATTGTATTTTCGTCTCTCTTGCGACATTGGTAAAATATTCGTCGCACTTGCGACGTTATGGAAACTAGGTTTTCCCCATCCCAACAGTCACCTAGTATTTGACCAAGTCAACTTTGACTTGGTCAACTATCATCAGAACTACGACATTATAAAATCTATAAATATGTTTCATTTTATAGATGTTGCAACAAGTTTTCTATAATAACGACACTTCAAAAAGGGTATAAGACGGTCTTCTTGGCGAACAAAAAACAAGTATTGTTTTTAGTATATGTTTGTGGGGAAGAATGTCAGAAAACATTAGAGGTGGGAAAAAAATTAAAGAGGGTGAAAAGGGTGACGGTAAATGTTATTGCCCTTGCAAAAATTGTTGTACTAGACATTCCGAAATATTTTAATAGCAATAGTTAAAAAACATTGTAGAAAATATGGGCACATGAACAGGGGATCAAATGAATATCGTCCCATGGTAATTAGCTATATATACATTCATTATTTGTTTTAATATTTATTGTATTCTCAATCTTTTATATTGTTTTATACATGCACTAATTTTTCATGATTGTTTGTAATTATAAAGTTAGATTTCCCCCCTAACTTTATGCACAAAGCACCAAGTAGTAGTAGAAATGATGTTGTAGTACAAGATGAAGAACTTGAAGCAGATAATGAATATCAAGTTAATGATCCCACAGAAGTAGATGACAATAATAACATAGTTCAAGATGATGGCACAAATCAAATGATCCAATACTTATTTGGTCATCCAGATGAGGATCATGGGGACAATAGTGATGGTATTTATGATGAACCTCTAATTGAAAAGGAAAATAAACAACTTATAAAGGGTCAAGAGAAAATCTTCTCTCCACTACATTGTTGTTGGAGAACTTGAAAGTTATGAATCATTTTTCAAACACTTGTATGACATAGATCCTAAGGTATGTAATATGTTTCATCACATCTACATAAAGGTTGAATTTTCCCCAATTTTTTTAGTGATAATTAATGTGTAAAATAAAAATACAATATTTACAATTACTATTCTTTACATTAACTATTTAGTTTTTATGTTTTAGATTTTTAGGTGAATTTATGTTACCCTCGTCAAATATTTTACCTCGCACATATCGAGATTTACATGCCATTATGAAAGACATTGGAATGGAGTATCAAAGTATAGATGTATGTCATGATGATCATATTATATATTATGTAAAACATGTGTTGAAAACAGAATGTCTGGTATGTGGTATAAGTGGATATCGAACTAATCAAGTAACAAAAATGGTCCCTCGAAAGGTTCTTTGAAATATTCCCATAATTTCACGTTTGCAACTACTGTTCAAGTGCCAAAGCATAGCGAATTTTATGGATTTCCATGCATGAAAGAGAATTGAAGATGGTGTTCTTTGAATGCCTGCAAATGGTTATGCATTTAAGAAAATTGCTGCAAAATGGCCAAAATTTACAGATGAACCTCGTAATGTTAAGCTTTGATTGGAAACTGACGATGTTAATCCATTTGGAGAGCTTCGGTTTGTTTACTCAGTGTGGCCTATTTTTTTTATAAACAATAGCATTCCTCCTTGGATGTCAATATAGAGGGAGCACATAATGTTGACAATGATTATTCCATGTATTTGTTTACATTAATTTTTCGAATTTAAATTTTTCATTTTTCTCTTTTTTTGCATGACATATTTTATTTATTTATTTGTGTATATATACATACCATGGTAATAATTTTGTGTAATATCAAAAAAATAGGTAAGTAACAAGTTAAAGATATGAATGTGTATATCGAGCCTCTTATCGACGAGCTACTAAAATTATGGGAGGGCATCACTATGTATGACATCTGTAAACCAATTGGGGAGAAGAGATTTCAATGTTCTGGAATACTTTTATGGACAATTCATGATGCCCCTGGACTAACACATTTTTGTGGTATGTAACGCTCCATATTGCACGCTTGAATAGAATATAATTAATTGAATATATCATTCGTGTTCTTTAAATAATCATTCTGTATATTAATAATTCACATTAATCCATCTGTTACAGGTCTTTAAACAAAGGGTAAATTTGCATGTCCAGTTTGTGGTCCTAAGATGAAATCTCATCGGTCAAAAAGTTTAGGAAATGAGGTGTTTGATGAGTATAGACACTTCCTCCTAAGAACCATAAGTAACGTACTACTGAAAAAGATCTTTTCAATGGGAAACAAGAGACGAGACTAAAAGCACAAAGAATGACACCTCGCCTATGGAAGTTGGCATATGACAGAATTAATCCTCGAGGTACGCATTTTGTTTATGTATCTTAAATGGAATCATGTTTTGAAATTTTATTTTAATTATTCATTTTATTTTACCGCATTTGATAAATAGTGTTCTGACTTTTTTTATGCTTCATCAATATCGTCGTCGTGAAGGTAGTAATAATGGGCTTCCACGAGGAATGAAATGTTATCCCACTCAATTCATGAGGTTTCCTTACTATAAGGACCTAAACATAGTTCAGTTATTTGATACAATGCATATCGGGAAGAATGTGACAGAAACATTATGGTGAATCATAGAGGGCAGGAGGGGTAAAGAAAAAATTGTCAAAATTTGTAATGACATTCGGGAACCCAATCATGCAATGCAAAGTGTGATCCGATAAAATAACGATGGAGACCAAAATAACCTTTCATCGTTATTAACATAGCAACAAAGCAATGGTGTAAAAGAGGTCATTCAAAAAATTAAATTTCCCATGGTTTTTTGTTCAAACATAAAGAATCTCTTAACGAAGAAAGGTGAATTTGGTGGGGTAAAAACACATGATCGACATACCTTCATTAACGTAATTAATCATTTTAGTATTCATATTTATATATTGGTCGTATACATTTTTTGAGATTTTTATTTTTTTGTCTAGTTTTGAACAAGTAACGATTCTTTTTTATTGTTACAGTATGTTCTACCTCTATCTCTCCCAAACGACTTGGACAACAACGTCAAACAAGTTAGATATGATCTTGGAAAATACATGAGGTAAGTGGCTGCAATATATATACAAAAAAAAAATAAAAAAAATTTGTACTTAATGACATGTGTTTTACTTGTAATGTAATAGGTATTATATGTTTTGTTGAAACATGTTATTTTATTGCATCATGATCTGTAGATGGTTGTCATTGAAATAAATCCATGAAGATTATATAAAGTATTGGAAGAGAGAAATTCCTTGGCTAATGTGTGAAATGCAGAAGTATCTACCTCCAACATTTTTCAATGCACAAGAACACTACCTCATACACCAAGTTGAAAATATTGAAATGTGTGGACCTATACACACAAGGTTAATGTGGATGGTGGAGAGTCACTTGAAATCATTGAAGGCTTTGATTAGACAAAGAGCACGTCCTGAGGGTTCTATGGTGAAGGGATATATGGTATATGAATCCATGGTGTATATTAGTCAATATCTTCCTAAATTAGCAGTGCAAGCTATGCATGGAGTGGATTGCATTTGGGATGTGAACTCCATCAAAAAATTTGAAAGGGAGCAGTTGTTGGGGAAAGGTACAATGAATAAAGTGAGAGGTAATTAAATTGTGGATATTTTTAATAAATATAAAATTTTCATTTTTTTTGTATATATGATCATACTCATTTAATATTTATTCTTTCATCATTTATTAATATTTACCATGGTTATAACTAATATTTAATATTTAATAGTGGGATAACTGCAGTATTCCAAGTCACTAATGTTTCCTCTAGGAGTGACAGACGTCCTCGAGAATCTAAAAATAGATACTATGGGTTTTTGAATGATATAATTGAGTGTGACTTTAATTCCTTCAAATAAGTTTTGTTTGATGTCAAATGGTATAGGTTATGAATGAATGAACATGATGAGGAAAGAACCATTATTCAACATGCCAATGGATTTCTAATGATTAAAACAATCCAGTTTTTGAAAAAACAAATGACCGCTATGTTTTTTCCAAGTCAATGTGAACAAGTCTTTTACTCAAAGGTTCCATGTAAGAGGGATTGATCATTTGTTGTTAGATATGATCCAAGAGGAAGGCCAGTAAAGTATATTTTATATGAAGAAGATGATATTGA
This sequence comes from Picea glauca, assembly GCA_000966675.3. Taxonomy (NCBI): domain Eukaryota; kingdom Viridiplantae; phylum Streptophyta; class Pinopsida; order Pinales; family Pinaceae; genus Picea; species Picea glauca. The sequence goes on from JZKD02S0064415.1 coordinate 291,653, forward strand.
GGAAGAAGATGGTGTAGAGCTAGAGCAGGAAGAATATGTGTCGATAGATGAAGAAGACAGTGAAGATGAACATGATGATATTGAAGAAGACGGTTCCAACAAAGCTTCTACATATGGAAACGATGAATGATGACAATGAGACATCCATTATGAATGTTGATGCAAACATGGATGATCTCAAATATTATGTGTTGAAAACAAACATCCTTGAGTCTTTAAACCCTCCCATACCGTCAAGGCATGTTTCTAGTCTAACCATGTCGAATATTGATGCATACATGTACAGTTTGAAGAAATTTCAACGTTGGCCCTATTCACTACTCAATGTGTGAGGTCGATGCAAGATGACATTGGTGATGGGTGTATTGGAAGTTCCATGAAATTTCAAGAGATTTACGACAAATATTATATAGATGGAAATAACGAATGATGACAATGAGACATCGATTATATTGAACATTGATGCAAACATGGACGATCTTAGATATTATGCAGGGACATCAAACATCCTTAAGTCTTGAAACCCTCCCATACCATCAAGGCAGTTATATAGACTAACCATATCAAATTTCAATGCATATAGGAACAGATTGAAAAAATTGCAACGTTGGCCCCATTCATTGCTCACTGTGCAGGTTCGGTGGAATAAATTTGTGATGGGTGTATTGGAAGTTCCATGTCAAATTTCAAGATAGTTCCGACAACGATTCTATAGAAGGGAATGACAAATGATGACAATAAGAGGTGCAACATGATGAACATTGATGAAAATGTGGAAGATCTCAAATATTATGTGGGGACATAATACATCCTTGTGTCTTGAAACCCTCCCATATCGTCAAGGGATGTGTCTAGTCTAACCATGTCAAATTTCAATGCATACAGGCACATATTGAAGAAATTTCAACGTTGGCCCCATTCACTGCTCACTATGTGGGGTCGGTGCATGACATTCGTGGTGGGTGAATTGGAAGTTCCATGACATTTCAAGAGAGTTTCAAAAAATATTCTACAGATGGAAACAACAAATGATGACAATGAGACGCACATTATGAATGTTGTTGTAAACATGAACGATATCAAAGATTATGTGTGGACATCAGACATCCTTGAGTCTTGAAACCCTCCCATATCATCAAGGCATGTGTCTAGTCTAACCATGTCGAATTTCAACGCATACATGCATAGTTTGAAGAAATTTCAACGTTGGTCCCATTCACTGCTCATTGTGCGAGGTCAATTCAAGATGATATTTGTGTTGGGTGTATTGGAAGTGCCATGAAAATTCAAGAGAGTTTTGAAAAACGATTCTATAGATGGAAATGAAGAATGATGACAATGAGACATCCATTATATTGAAAGTTGATACAAACATGGATGATCTCAAATATTATGCAGGGACATCAAACATCCTTAAGTATCAAAACCCTCCCATACCTTCAAGGTAACTATCTAGTCTAACCATGTCAAATTTCAATGCATACGGGCACAGACTGAAAAAATTTCAACGTTGGCCCCATTCACAGCTCACTGTGTAGGATCGATGGAAGAAATGTGTGATGGGTGTATTTGAAGTTCCATGTCAAATTTCAAGATAGTTCTGACAATAATTCTATAGAAAGGAATGACAAACATTGGCAATGAGACATGCATGATGAAAATTGATGAAAATGTGGATGATCTCAAATATTATGTGGGGACATCATACATCCTTAAGTCTTGAAACCATCCCATACTGTGAATGAATGTGTCTAGCCTAACCATGTCAAATTTTGATGCATACAAGAACATATTGAAGAAATTTCAATGTTGGCCCCATTCACTGCTCACTAAGTGGGGTCGGTGCATGAAATTTGTGGTGGGTGAATTGGAAGTTCCATGAAATTTCAAGAGAGTTCCAACAAATATTATACATATGGAAATGACAAATGATGGCAATGAGACATCCATTATGAACGTTGATGCAAACATGGATGATCTCGAAGATTATGTGGGGACATCAGACATCCTTGAGTCTTAAATCCCTCCCATACCATCAAGGCATGTTTCTAGTCTAACCATGTCGAATTTTGATGCATACATGTATAGTTTGAAGAAATTTCAACGTTGGCCCCATTCACTACTCATTGTGCCAGGTCGATGCAAGATGACATTGGTGATGGGTGTATTGGAAGTGCCATGACATTTCAAGAGAGTTCTGACAAATATTATATAGATGGAAATAATGAATGATGACAATGAGACATCCATTATATTGAGCGTTGATGCAAACATGGGAGATCTCAAATATTATATGGAGACATCAAACATCCTTAAGTCTTGAAACCCTCCCATACCATCAAGGCAACTATCTAGTCTAACCATGTCAAATTTCAACACATACTGGAACAGATTGAAAAAATTTCAACTTTGTCCCAATTCACTGCTCACTGTGCGGGTTCGATGGAAGAAATTTGTGATGGGTGTATTGGAAGTTCCATGTCAAATTTCAAGATAGTTCTGAAAACGATTCTATAGAAGGGAATGATTAATGATGACAATGAGAGGTGCATCATGATGAACGTTGATTCAAATGTGGACGATCTCAAAGATTATGTGGGGACATCATACATCCTTGACTCTTGAAACCATCCCATGTCGTGAAGGCATGTGTCTAGTCTAACCATGTCAAATTTTGATGCATACAGGCATATATTGAAGAAATTTCAACGTTGGCCCCATTCACTACTCACTATGCAAGGGAATACTATGTCACTCTAGCAAGGGAACTCTCAATCACTCCTCCTCTGTCACTCCTCCTTTGTTTCTCCAGCAAGTGCTAGTGATGTCATTGCCTATCGGTAGTTCGCTTCTCCTCAGTCGTGGGTAGGTGAGGTTTTATAGTGGTAATTTTCATGGGTTTTCTAGAACAACCACTTGGGTATGTGTTGTGCCTTTCATTTCTTATACAAAGTCATTCCTCACCCTCATGTGTCATGGTTAATGCATCCATCTAGGTTCCCTTTTCTTTAAAAATGTGACTATATCTCGTTGCATGCCTAGCTTATATGTGGATTTGTAATATTATAGAAATACTTATAGTTGCATTTTGAATATTGTAAAAAACATGAGTTTTATCTTTCCCCTTGCTTATCATTGCACCTTAAGAATTTACATTGGTTCTTTTATGATCAAGTTGATCAATATAGTAGGGTTGATAGTTTTTTGCATTGAGAGAAACGAAGTTGGTCTACAACAAGTATACTGACAAATGTTCATCAACTATGGAAAATTAAGAACACAACCTTAAAAATAATCTAAATATTAGTCAATCACAGTATGTACAAAATCCTATATATGTTCTACCAGTCAAGCCCTACCTACCAACACATTTAGTAGCCAATATAATGAATGTCACATTTTCTCCCACACTACATTTAGAAAGAATTTAATATTTTTAGTGAAATCATGGGTTATATCCTTATTTTATATGGTGAACCCTTTGTGTTTTTCTAGTGAGTAAATTTTGTCAAAAAGAACAAAAAATGCAAATGTTTATATTCAAAAATTTGAAGATGGAACTTAGGGCTTATGTACAATTGAACTTTGGGATTTCCAAAAGCGATATAGTTTGAACCATGGATTTAGATTTTAAGCATATGACAAAGTTCAAACTATCACTCCAAAAAGACGATAAATATAGGGATTTAGTTTGTAGCAAGAGGACCATATGGAGAATTTGGAGCTCTAAATTTATAATGAAAAAAAAATACTTTAAACATTGCAAGTGGTTTTGGTTTCAATATTTTCTCTTCAAAACTATTTGTGAGTGTTGTTATCTAAATTTTTGATAGGTAATTGTTGCATCTTTCTTAGCTATCTAACATAATAGATGTTTGTTTGTTGAATTAGTTTTCTTTTTTTCTAACCTTTAATCAAATATTCAATTCTAAATTGCTAATTGTGGTTATGGTATAATTATGCCATATTTTATGTTAATTTATATTCAACTTAGTTATCTCAATTTTATATTTCATTTTGTTTCATTGTTGAAGTACCATTGATATCTTTTGTTGAATATACAAACTAACATTCACTTTGAGAGGTTGATGTGTTTCCCTGATGATCAAAGTGTGCACATTTCAGTTTTTGTTTTCAATGTCCTTCAATTGGCTTAGCATAATAGTTTAACTTTTGCTCCTAGAATGAACTTAGGTTTTCAAGAAAAATATAGGAGAGCCAAGGTTTTCCAAACCCTCTCTGCCTTGAAGTTTTAATGTAGTTTCAAAATTATTGGTTGGATACTAATAAATTTACCATGGAGGTATTAAGTTAGAATCCCTTTAGTTCCCTTAGGCATTATCATAAAAGGAATTGATAAAAGGAGCAATGATTAGTTTTGTTTCATATAAAAAGGCACAATCATCATATATCAAAGAAATGAATCAATAAGGGAATGTTCACCTTTAATGACTTCAAATGCTAAATTTTATAGGGTTTAGTGGACAAAAATCAAGTTTCTCACCTTGTGTCTAATGATAATAATATAAATGAGCTTTCTCTACAACATCCAACAAATAAAAATCTTCTCTTGGATACAAGTGGCTTTGTTTGAAGCCTTTCCTTGACGGTTGTTTGAAAAAATTGTGGCAAGTTCATCCCAAGAAAATTGTTTGAACAAATTGTCATTACCATAATCAACATTGTCATCGGTATCGTCATCATTGTTGTCACCATGGTCATCGTCATTGTCATCATTATCGTAGTCATCATCATCATTGTCTTCATCATCATCTTCATCATAATTTTCCCAGTCATCATCATCAATACCATCATGATCGTTGTCAACATCAGCATCATTGTCGTTATTGTGATCATCATCATATCGGCATTGTCGTGATCATTGTCATCATCGTCATGATCCTCATCGCCATTTTCACCACCAGTAATTAACATTTTCAACATCCTACTCCTCCTCATCATCGCCATCATCGTCATTGTCATCATAGGCATTTTCATTATCATCGTCATAGTCATCGTCATTGTCATTGTCAACACCATAATCAGCATTGTAGTCATCATCATCATCATCATTGTCATCATCATTTTTATGTGGGTTATTAAGGTTAGGGATAGGAGTTAGGAATTATATATATAATGTATATTAATTATAATATATTATTTGTGTCATAACAAAACAAAACATAACATAAAATAACAAAACAAAACATAAAAAACATAAATAAAAATATATGTGATTTATATAATATATAATTTATATATTATATAAAATGCATTATATAATATATATCTAAAAAAACAATAAAAATGCATAACTCATGCCCCATAACCTCACCTCACCATGCACGACACCCGACAACAAATAACCTCATGACCTTTCGACTGATAGTCCCCTCGACCGGTGCATAACCTCACCTCCCGACTGAGATTTCCCTTGATTGGTCCATAACCTCATGTAATACCCCAAGGACGAGCCCCAGTTATATCTATGTATTGTAAACATGTTTTGTAGGCTGGTGAGCCAAGCAATTGTAAGTTGTTAAGATTATGTGCAAGTAGGTCGGAGAGCCTAAGTATCAAAGGTCAGGAGCATGTTTTGTACATGTAATTATGCACTTTGTTAATATAAAAACATCGATGTGTGTAGACCGACCATGAATAAAGAGTGATGGGGGACTAAGATTCCACAAGGTTGGGAAAGGGAGGGGACTAAGTATTTTGGCCTAGGGGCTAAGCTAGGGGGATTACCTCTAGAGGAATAATATTTTAATATTAATTCCTGAAGGCTAAGGTGGACATGATATATTTTGTTATCCTAACTTTCTGGAAAGGGGACATAGAATAAATGGAGTGCATACAGCTCCAAGAATACAAGTGTTGACCTGGGCACATGCAGTTAAAATCTGAAGCGTCAACTTGTGTCGGGGGGATTCCCATTCTGCCATCATCCGCCTGACTTCGTTGGTCGTCCTCCACCTGAACCGTTTTTGCCTCTGTGTTTGACCTCTGCATACCCTCACACATCTCTAAAAATAGAAACTGTGAATTTGTCCTATGTTGCTTCATGTGAAGCCTGACGCAATTGTAGTCGCTTGAGCCGTGTTGTGACTTAGCGTTAGGTTGTTTCCTTTTGGGTGTCCATAACTGTTTTTCCATGTTGTTTTTGTTGTTTTTGTTGTTTTTGTTTTCACCCATACCCAACTGTAGCTAAGTCGAAGACTGGTTGAAGAGGCAGGCTGTCAGGCCTGTGAGAAACTCTCCCAGGTGAGAGAGTTTGTTGGGAAGTGAGTTATCCTGGAAGGGAGTCTTGTAGAAGCTACAGTACTTTGCGACTTATGGTCTATCCTGTTGTTGAAGCCCAAGGTAAGGGAGGGGTACTAGCCGATGGACTTGTATTAGTGAAGGTGTATCCTCCTGGGGTGGAGTAGGCGTGTCGAGAATGAGGGTCTGTGGGTTGTGGGCATAAGTGGCTCCTAGGATAAAAGATCCTTCATGTTGCTTTGTGCAACTTCCTTGTTGTGCTTGCCAAGACTAGAATTCCCTTTCCTGGTGGAGTTTAGTCCTAGCTCGAGGGTGACCTACTACTGAGAGTGATGAGAAACACGGTCTAAGGCTGGGAGGTTCGTGGAAGGTCTGCACGCAGTTGGTGAATTTACTCCAGTTAAAAGATAAGTATCATTGTTGTGTTTAATTATATATTTTATGCATGTTTTGTGATGCTTGAATGTTATCATGTATTCTGTTGCGTATATGAATTATGGTTAGTTCAACTGATTATGAACTGGTAGTTGTAATTATGTGTTTATCGTGATTAAGTGTTTTTAATTCATTAAAATGCATATATATATCATATAAGTGTATCTTCCATGTGGTAGCATTACCCGATCTCTGGAGGGCCAGGGATGTTACAATATGATATCAAATCATGGTTACAACACTGAGCCTGGATGGGCCATGTTAGCGGAATTTGTAGCAACAATTTCGGAAGGATTTGTTGTCGAAATGGACAAAACTCAAGTTCTGATGCGAGGTTTCAACACTGAGTCTGAATGGGCTAGATAAGTGGTCATTGGACCCAAGGTTTCAAAAGGAAATTGTGTCTAGATGACCAATTTCGAACTTCAGAACCTTCCTGAGTGCCAAGAAGTTACCTTGGTCATGTTACGAAGCTCAGGAGGAGTAGTGGTGTCGTAAAACCATGAAAGAAGTGATATTGGGCCGCAAAGTAATGTGGACCTTGAGATCTGTTTGGGAGAAGGAAAATCCTTCACGATCGTTAGATATGGCAATGTTGCGAGGAAGTTAACCGTGAATTCCTTAGGAAATCCACAGAGTAACGAAGTCTATTCTGCGTCATACGATCTGTTCGGAAGGAATGGAAATCCCTTACAACCGTCAGATCTGGGGAAGGTGGGAATGGAAATCCCTTACAAACGTCAAATCTGGGGAAGGTGCAGAAGAGTTAACCTGGAATCCCTTTGGACTTCGCAACTTTAGTGAAGTTTGATGCCAGAAACAAGAGAAGGGTCGAAGCCTGAAGCTTCGAAGTCCTAGGAGAGATCTACATTGTAGATATGGGGAGAAGCCTGACTGTTAGATCTCACGACAGATCGTAACTTCAGAGTTCAACTATTGGGAGAAGTGGGGTTAGATGACATCACCAGGGGTGATGTGGACCTTTCTAGGCATACCATGTGCCACCACCTGATTTGGTGACAGTTTTACTAGGTGGGCCCAGAGGGTAGAGAAGTCCAGAAGTTTGGAATTCGGGAGATTGGAAGGAAGCAAGCGTGAAAGCTTCCAGAAACCAAAGTTCCAAATCTTCGGAGTAGCATGGCATGATGATGTCACTCATATTGACATGGACACATGGGTTGTCTACCACGTGTCAATGGGTTTCGAATCCGTGGAAGGTTGAAATGCCAGTTGGAACATGACATGTGTCACCCATCTGAATGAAACACATATCAGCCGCTAGTATTCCTCCATGTGGCTTTTCATATGAGCAGGGATAGTGGGGCCAAGGTTACGTAACGTAGTTAAAGTTCAAAGTACCCACAGTAGAATTGATCATGATACATCAAGATCAACGGCCAGAAGGCATTGTGGGGACCCAAGTTGCACAAAAGTTAATTATCCAAGGCGGTCACGCAATCCAAACCGTGATTTCACTGAGGGGTTATGTGTCAATTTCAAAATAATTGTGGGATGAAAGGTGGGTTTCTCCAAACCACTGTTGCATGCCCCTGCAATTGGAAAATGTTAAGTGATGTGATGTAATGACGTCACCAAAGGTGATTGGGAATGTTCGGATATTAACAGTTCGTATGTGTGGATGTGAAATCCTTTGAAGTCCCGAAGCTTTGAAGTTCCAGAACTCATATGCCTGAAGTTCCATAGTAAGTGTTAGTCATCGGATGCTGATTAGACGTGGTCGGTTGATCCGCCCTACTTTGCGAGTTCGGTAATCTAGAACTCCGAGAGATTGTTGTGTGGTGCTGTGAAACCTTATGAAGTCGAAGGCCCGAGTAAGCACCTAGTGATTTAGCGCTTGGTCATGGCCCATGATCACATGGATTGGGGACTGAGAGAAAGGGGATATTGCTAAAAAATTATTAAAGAGCAGAGAAGATCTTGGAAAGAAAATGAAATCTGAACGTTTTCTTAAATTAGATTGGTTTATGAATGTTGTGGGATTTGTTAAGGAATGATGGCCTGAAAAATTCCGATTGACTGCACTTTGTGTTTGCAGAGTTTAGCAAGTGTCAAAAACAAATTGATTTTTCATAGAGAACTTAGGAGACACTCACAGAGATAATAGAAATGCAATTTTTCCTGCATATAGTGTGTTTATGTATTTATGTTCATTATTATGTTTTTATATGTTGTTCATGGTTTGAATGCGTAAACTGGTGAAGTATTGAATAAGTTTCAATTGTTTCTCTTCTTTGATTTTTATAGTGCAAGGAGTGCATTGAAAGAGGTAAGTTAACCTCAGAGAAGCTCAGTAGAGATATCATTGAATCCTTCATCAACAACAGTGAAAGGAGTGCACAAGAAGAACTATGTGTTGCATTCAGAGAGAGATAGATTCACTGAGAACTCTGTAAAGCTCTGTTAGGTGGGCATCGAGCGAGTACAAGTGTTCACAGAGAGAACTCTTTATCAAGTTCAGGGAGAAGAGAATCATAGGAATATACTCACATAGCTATTGAACACTCTGTAGAAAATGCTCAACAAGGTGTGCTTTGAGCAAAAGGTTGCCAGGAGGGCACAAAGTTTTATTTTGAAAGGAAACAGAAGGGTCGAGACCCTTAGGTGACTGAGTAAATCGAAAATATCAGAAGAGATAATGAAAGGAGTGCATGAGAGATGGACTCATTCTAAGTCATAAATCTCAAAAGAGATAACACTTATGAGAGAGAAGATGAGATCCAAGAGGTGGACTCGCAGGAGAAAGGTCAAAGGCTGAAGCCTTTGAACACTAAAAAAATATTCCAAGGTGGAAGAAGTCAAAAGATTAGGAGGAGGAGTGACAACAATCATCATATCGGTTGTGGGGAGGATCCTGGACCGTTAGATAGGTGTCCAGTAGAACACAGGAAGCGCGGAGGAGAGGAATGGATCCCATATATTAGGTCTGAGCGCGAAGGACCAGCAACCATTGGATCCAGAGGTAAGGGCACGAGACTTAACCCTTGTGTGCGCAGAAGAATTGGACTTGTCAAAGTCCCGAAGTGATTTGGGACCATTCATCATCAAGGAGGACAGGTGGTGTAATATCCACAACTTCGGAAGTTTGTGGACAAGGAGGAGGAGAAACAACTGGAGTAAATCTTGGTCATTGATCTATAAGTGGACACGTGGTGCTATATATGGAACTTCGGGTATGAAACACTCTGGAGGAAAGCAGAGGATAAAGCGTCGAATTCCCAAAGGAGATATCGATCGTTGATCGAGGAGGAGGTCGAAGGACCATTGATCTGGTCTTGTTCAAAAAGAGTCAAAATCTCGAAGAGAATCAAGGTCGTTGATTTGGAGAGGACGCATGGCAGAAGATCTATAACTCTGGGGAAATTCACTCTAGAGATTTTTGTTTGTGGAGATGTGAGAACTCCCGAAGGTCGGAGAGTCGGAGTTCATCAGAACCATCTGATTGTTGAGGACAGGTTTCAATAGATCTTCCACTCCGAAATATTTTCATACGGGGAAATGCAGATAGTTGAGAGTTGAAACTCTCGAGGGTCAGATAGCCGGAATCAACCATAGCCATTGATTTGGAAGGGAGCTACATGTCGACAGATCGTGTAGATATAGGATAACTTGTGGAAGGATGAAAGAAGGTAGAAAAGGGAGGATAGATAGAGTTCGTTGATTGTGGATCATCGCTAAGGGAATGCAGGTCAACAAACAAGATGGATTGTGGGGCCAGAACTTGCTCGGATGTTAAAAATATGAGAGTGGGCCGCAGTTTATACCATGGTTTTAAAAAGTGATGTGTGGCAGCTGGAGGTGAATTGTGAGGCGAAAAGTTGGTTGGCCTATAACCACTCTTTCCCACGCCCCCAATCATAGTTTTCCATGAGGTCATATCCCAGGGTCATATAAAGGAAAGGGCTAATGAAAAAGGGGCTAGCACCTTAAACTTGGAGTTTTGGAAGTGCAAAGGAATAGACCATGGGTATGACAGGACCTGTGCCTAAAGGAGAAAAAGGGGCCTGTGTATAATTGTTTTGGATTCAATCATGAAGCCGAAAAGTCAATTTGACTCAGAAGATTGAAACATAGATTGACCAGGAGGTCAGCAGACCCTGTTGAGGTGGGGGCACTGCATCGAAAGTTCTTAGGGCAGGAATAATCATGCACAGTGATCAAAGTGGAAGCACAAGAAGATTCAGGAATCTGGGAAGAATTGTAGACTTCTGGGATCAACAAGGAAAATTTTTATAGGGAGAAAGAAGTTGTTGCAATTTATGTGGCAGCAAGTATGTTACTGCTTGTTGGGTCAGCCAAAGGAAATAATGCTTGCATGTTTACAAATTTTGTTGGTGAGGTTGTTGCATAAGGAGCGAAGCAATAGAAAGTTGAAGTGTTGGTTATACGTTTGATAAAAGAACCATGAAATATTCTACTACCATCAGACATTCAGGTAGTATAAAATTTATTAATGGCATTCATGCAAGTATGAGTTTTTATTACTCTTTTTGCATAATCGCTAAAGGAATTTAGGTAAGAATTTTATCAACCAGAGTTATTTTATAAAATCACATCATTATATCATTTGAATGCATACCATTGGATGTGGTAAAGGCCGAAGGCATGTATTAATTCAAATATTTTTAGCTTCTGAATGCACACACTGACATAGGAGAATGTCATGTTAATTTGGTTGTGGGGTAATCACCAAAGAATTAAAAGATAAGAACTTGTTATAGGAAGGAATGCCAGTAAGATAGCCATGTATGAGACCAGGACATGGTTGGATATGGCAAGGTATGGATATGGAAAGGTTATGAGCCACACAGGTACTAAAATATTCCTACCTTTAAATAAAACTTGGGTTGCAACCTTTTTGCTAACACTAATGAACACCACAGAATTATATTCTTGGTGTAGTGTTCGGGTTGAAAAGGAAGGAATCCAATTAATTGGGAAGACAATAGGAAGTGTGTGGAGAATGTGTCAACACATTGGCTAGAATTCCAACTTATGGATGGTGAGATACATAACTGAGATGAAGAGCATTATGTAATTCAATGCAAGGTGCGTTGAATAAGTATGCATTGAGAATTACACTCATGCATAGTAAGTGATAGAATTGTATACTAAATGCAATGGTTGAATATGTTTTGTAAGTACGTG